>JAOUQW010000047.1:19372681-19390446 GCA_028565825.1 Olivaichthys viedmensis | reverse complement strand
TATTAGTTTGTTTTTTTACTAACAGCACATTCAAGACACTTTGAGAAAGATGTATAAGGTATACATAGTGCTCCATCACAGCGTTATAAATGCAAATTTGATTACCACCTTAGTGTGAGGGCATTAAAATCATTCATTAGGCTGGCATATGGGCTTCGTAAATAAGTGAAGTTGTATTGGAACGGTGCTTTATAATAGCTTTGAATGCAAATGAACCACCAGCACTTCAGTTAAAGAACATTCAATTCCATGCTCCTGTATGAAGTAAATGCAGTAAATACACCTCCCAAAAGGTAAGATGACTGTGGATACTTCATAGAATATTTCTCAATACTTCATGAATGTGCTCTTAAAAAAGACAAAATAATAACTTTCAAGATAAGGTTCAATTACAGATACAACAATCTCTAACAGCCAACCCATAATGATAATTGAGGATTCTTCTCTCTTCTCTTTCATGTAAAGACAAAACTTTTATGGGTTCTTTACATAAATACGCCAGTATTGCTTCATAAAATATTTATGCAATATGAATGTGTTATGATGGCCCAATGTAAGTACCCTTCAAATAAAGTGCTACCAACTATGTTTTCCCGGTAGATAACAAAGCACTTCTGTAAGTCTCTCTGGATAAGAGTGTCTGCTAAATGCCGTAAATGTAAATAAGGAAAGATAAAATGCTAACCACGCTCCCGAGCCTTAACCCGAACCTTCCTAATTTGAACCTTTTTAACTTTTCATTCAAATTGAGACTTTGTTGGCTTATTATGAAATGGCTATTCACACCAACTGATCATACAAATGGTTTGATCGTGTAAATGATTGCTTGAATTGTTGACATTAAGAGAAAGGAACATACAGCAGGTAGGCTTGGTAAAGCATGGCAGAAAACACGAAAGCCAATCACATACTTAATTTTACAACGACCTAAAAGCAGAAATCTTTACATTGTCAGAATAGTTAGAAAAGCATGCACTTAAAAGTTCCTTGGGTCATTCTGACAAACATCTAGTCACCATTAATAACTCAAACCTTTTTGGTGCCCATAAACCAAGAGGAATCTGGTCATAAATTGTCCTAGGATTTGTAAATCTCTTAGTGAAGCCTTTGTAATGAGAGGCTGCTTTTTGGAAGTTATTAGAAGACTGTGACAGAAATTTATAGGGGAGTACTTTAAAGAGGTGGTTAAGCATGAGAACTACGAAGAAAAATTAGAGGTCCACTTAGATGACATGATTTAGCTGTTTATTACTGCTGCTAACCTGCTCATGGGAAAAGCAGGAGTTAGCCATGTCGTCCAACTGCAAGCAACCGTCAAACCACCAGCAGTATGAAGTAGAGCTTGAAATATTTGTCTGAACCCGACGGGACCCGACTGCTCATGACGTCATTTCCCAAATATATGTCAGGCTCAGGTCTGGTACGGATTTTAGGTTCAGGTTCTCACAGCCCGCCTCCCACTTTTAACAGATTTTACCCTGCATCTCCCCCTGCTTTAGTTTTTCCCCTTACTTTATTCTTCCTCCATATTTTCATCACCATAAAACAGTTTTTAATCAGGCATGCTGGAGTCACCCAATCGTTTTGTTGACAGAATTTAGCAACGAGGGCCATGAGGCCCCTGCTTGTGAGAAAATGGATCTATGGGAAATATGCGACTCGATGCAGGAGAGTACAGTTTAAAAACGTTTGGGATGAATAAATGCGTTAAAGCAGAATTTAAACTTAATTTTGGGCAGCTGATTATTTTATTATATCATTTAAAAAATTATTATTATTTTTAATTAATCCATGATCTAATGATTGTTATTATTGGATACACGGTAATTTAACCGGTGCTGTCCTATCATGTTTAATTCGGCACTTTGGCTGATGATGGTTCGGGTCGGGCCGGTTCGGGTCAGTTTTGGACAGAATTTTGATGGGCTCGGGTCAGTTTCTGACTCAAAACGTGATGATGAGGTTCAGGTCGGGCTCGGGTTGGGTTCGGACTCAAAACTTGGTGCTATGGTTCGGGTCGGGTCGGACTTGAACAGAAAGTTCTCAGGCTGTATTCGGGTTCGGACCAACATTTCAGGCCCGATTAAAGCTCTAGTATGAAGTGGAATCTTTAAAAGATTTTGTATACATGTACTTTTTTCATCTATTAAGTGTACTTTATCTGTTATACATAACATGTACTGTGTAATGCATTATGATAACAAGCTTAAGATGAATAACATGCCATCTTAAGCTTGTTTTCATAATGCAGAACATAGTGCAGAACAAAAGGGGAGGTTAACATTTGGCTGGTACACAGTACAAGTCGTTGTATTGGGAGCCGCTCACTCACAATGCATGACAGGCATATAACATGGCACATGCTATGGTATAAACTGATATTATTTTCCCGATAGAGGAGGTGGACAGCGTCAAATTTGTTGTTTACTGTTTGCGGAAGTCACTCATTGTTATAACTGTGAATGTAATGGACTATATAATATACTGTAGACTCTCCGCACTTCGCTGTTTATGCCTGTTTCGGTTCAAGATTTGCCAGATGACAAATGTTTTGTTTGTTTCATTTGCAATACTAAACCTTTAAAAAATCCACTATTTACTTTGTATTTTTCTATAGTTAATGTCCTTAGTTATTTTGCATTAAGAAAACGTGTTGTTGCTTTTTTAGTCTTATGATTTTAATATATGGTTTGTGTTGTGCATTGTTTTGTGTTCTGGCTACTGTACCACTGCAATTTCCCTCAAGATCAATAAAGTTGCTATGCATATACAGTGGTTAAATTACTGAACAAGAAAAAAATCCAAATCTAGCTGCACAGTAAAAATCCCGCTAATGTAATAGCTTAATTAATGTGAAATACTGCAATTAAAAAAAATTCAATGAACTAATCATTGGTAAACACTGGTTAATGTTTTGTTTTAGTTTTTTAATTTTTATAAGAAATTCTTGTAGTGGCTGCTTTGCCTTTTCGGAAGGTTGAAACTGCAGCGCGCTGCACAGTTAAACATGCTACTGTATTGCCAGTGAAAAGCATGGGTTTCCACCAGGTTTGCCATATTGTGTCTTGCAAATTGGGATGTTCTTAATCCTATTGGTCTGGAAACAAATAACATTTTGCAAATTAGATATAATTTGTACTTTTTGTACTTTTGTACTACTTCTTGACTTTTAATTTATTTGTATGATGTATGCAATTAGGTTTGAAATGGTCATTTTTGTCACTGATTGTCTTTTGTATTTTTATGCACTTAGGATTGAAAATTGTCTTTTTGTCACCACCTTGACCCTTCTAGTACTTGTACAAACTAGCATTTGCCTTATGTCTTCCAGGTTATGAATCCTTGCTGATTCACTGGGTGCTTTGGCATCGCTGCGTCTTCAGCTGTTTGCACGTTTTGTAAGTCGCTCTGGATAAGAGCGTCTGCTATATGACTAAATGTAAACGACCCTGCGCTCTGACCCCAGCTTCCAAGCGAGGATATCCAAAGAACAAAAAATTGTTATACTGTACACGTGCATAATGACAATTGTTTTACGGTTGTTTCCGAAGAGAACTAATGCAACAATTATTTTAAGCTTTTCTTAATATAACGCACAATACTATTAGTGTTTTAACAAACAACATTTAAAGCATACAAAATCTAATCATTAGCTCCTCACTAGCCACTAACACAGTTATCAAGAGCTTCCATCCTTGTTTTTCTCCAACCAAATCATATGTGTTCATTTAGGGGGTTCCCAGCCTCATAGCAGTGATAGCTGTAGGCTAAGATAATGGTGTAATGGAAATGTCTGGGACCTCCTGCGCCTCTATTCAAGGGGCCTTGTAAAAAAAAAAACACAACAGTACTTTGTCAGCACATGCCTGTCCCTGATCTGCTCTTCTGCCTGGCTTGTTGGCACAGCAGTGTGTCCTCTGGCACAGGCGGGAGGAGATTATGATAAAGCCGGGTGTCCTGTCTTGTTAGGAGAGGATTTTGGTTTTCTTCCACTCCGTGACTCACTGTCCATAGAGCTGCAGAAGAAAAATGGAGGGGGAGTTAGAAGGGGCAGAAGTGAGTCATATATTACACACACTCTCACTTACAGCTACTCAACAGGCCAGGCTAATGCAGAAAGCAGTGATGAATTGCATGTACAGGCTAAATCAACTCAACTAAAAAAATTCTGGCACTAAGTACATTAATTTTCATTAATGTAAGTGATGTGCCTGAATTCTGACTTTAGCAAAACCTCAGAGTAAATCCTGACTGTAATCAACTCTACTGTGTATGCAGATGTTCAATTCCATGGGTTTGATCTTACGCCAAAAGTGATGTATAAAATCAGGATTCATGAATCTTGAAACTGACGTGAAAATGTTCTTATACTTAAGCAAACTGTAAAGTATGTGTACAAATATTTTCTTTGTGCTAAGTCTAGTCTCTACGCTAGTCTAGTGCACGCCCACTTTTTCCTGGTGGAGGACTTTTAGTGGTACAAGTGAGTGAGTGACTAAATGATTTAATTAATTAATGTATCTAACGTTGATTATGAAACTGCAGGAGCTAAATATTACATACATAACCTAGTTTAATTTGCAGAGGAAAACTGGCAAGGGCCTAAACCAGTGTGTTGAAGTAGGAACATGGAACTAGGGAAAATAAGACTCTTAACTGAACATGAAATACACACCAAGACTTTGTAACAATACATAGACACTTAGAGGGTTAAATACAAAAACTAATGACGGTAAACAAGGCACACGTGAGTAAAATTAAGGAAATGACAAGACAGGGGTGGAGACTGATCACAAAACAGAATTAGGTAGATCTGTGAGGCTGGGCAGCAGGTCTGTAAGTGTGGGCGGCAGGTCTGTGAGGCCGGGACCGGGTCTGTGAGGCCGGGCAGCAGGTCTGCAAGGCTCTATGATCAGTCAGCAAACACCTTTTGCAAAAAAAATAAAAAGTTTGATTTCAGGATTTGCTTGGACTGAATAATGGGAAATGGCCTGAGCTTGCCTCACTCACTGTGCTCTGCAAAAAAAAAAGCGATGGTAATGATACTGACTAGATGAAAATCTGCTGACAGGGCATAAGAAAGGAAGACACTACTGACCACTTATTTAGGGCAAAGTGTTCTGCCCAAGGCAAAGTAACAAAATAACCCACTACCTGTAAAACAGCATTACAGATACAATGGTATAACATTACTCGAGCCATTGATCTACACCTTTCACTCACTGATAATATTACTAAAACCCTGATTTATGCTTGGGCTGGCAACATGACAGTAGTCTATGTTTGACGGAGTTTTTGTTGTGATAACATGCCCAGTAGTTGGTCTTCGTTATGGCGCAGGAATGTTGGTTAACCCATTTTCCTTCTCCCTTTCATGGTTAAGATTATACAGGTAAAATGACAGGAATATAAATCA
Source organism: Olivaichthys viedmensis (assembly GCA_028565825.1). Classification (NCBI taxonomy): domain Eukaryota; kingdom Metazoa; phylum Chordata; class Actinopteri; order Siluriformes; family Diplomystidae; genus Olivaichthys; species Olivaichthys viedmensis. The sequence goes on along the minus strand of JAOUQW010000047.1, from coordinate 19,385,030 downwards.
GCTAAAATGACTGGCATATAGGTTTTATTTATATTTGACACAACGTTTTATGTAGTTTGCTTAATTCTTTCCACTGACGTCGTTCTGCAAAATACAGAATTTTTTTTTTTTTTTACGTCTTATAGACTTCATGACATTTGTTCCAACACTTTGGGCATTTTTTGCATTGAATAATAAGTAAAAACAGCTCTTTGCACATGCTGAAAGTGTGCTCTGCCAACTGAGCAGACAATTTTTCAATCTGATTTCAATCACTTTAAAAAACAGCACTTATTACCCAGGAAATCTAAACACGGCCACTGATACGACTTCTGTAGGAAAGCCTTATTCCTCTGGTTGCATATTAACACAGGATGCACCTGTCAGAGGCTCTGTTGATATTAAATCTCTTAAAAGTATCCTATAGTCATTAGCTCACATAGCTGTAATAACCAACATTACCTCTGAATTGAATAAATGGCTATGGGCACGAATGAAAGAGAAAAGCACAACATCCTAAAACATCATGGTACATTTTACTGTACTACTTACTACATTCCATTGTAACAAATACTGTAATCATGCTAACTGTGTATGTATGGACTGGTCTTGCTTTGAGGTTTGTGATCTTATTCCCACATAGAGCAAGAGGAGATCGAAGAGTGAGACCGCTTTACCCAAAACGTCTTAATGACTCAGAATCAGAAACATATAGCCAACATACAGATATTTAGCTAAATGTTTTGAACATGTTGCTCTGGTTACACCACATTTAGGAACTAAAATCACACTTGTTTGAAGAAACATGATCTTATTCCGAGAAGCTAGTGTTCGTCGTGATGTTCTCATAAATTTGTAAGCTTTGGCAGTGGACATCCTAAAAACAGTTTGGAAAGTCGTGTTAAATGATGGTCTCTGTTTGAAGGGTTTTAGATGTGATGACATGTCGTGTAGTTTGTCTTGGCCATGGTCCAGAAATGTTAGCCCATGTTGCTTATATCACAGCGCTAGATAGCAACTAATCTTTGTTGAAGCTGTTAGTCAAAATGCATCATTATAATGTATCAGAAAAATATTGTTAACTTTTTCTCTTCAGTATGAAATAATTCCATGTTAAATATTGTTAAACTGGCTTCGACACTAAACCTAGACTAAAAAGGGATTTTTGATGACTAATCCTTACTAGTTATGTAGTTTAGGCTTACAGGTCTAGGCTTAGGCTATGTCTAAGAAACCAGTCCCACGTTTTGCTAGCAATTAATAACTTGAGAGTGAGCATTGTTATGTAGACCAGAAGCAGAACTAAACTCTCTGATCTCAAACAGATGAAGTGCAATGACTGACCTCCTCTGGTAAACTTGAGACAATACAGGCATTTCTCTAAATCAGCATTTAGCCAGAACAGCTTCAATGCTCCTTGGCGTAGATTCTACAAGTCTCTGGAAGTGTACTGGAGGACCCGATGGAGCACCGTTCTTCCAAAAAGATATTCCCTCAATTGGTGTTTTGATGATGATGGTGGTGGAGAGCCGCTGTCTAACACGTCGCTTCAAAATCTCCCATGGGTGTTCAATTGGGTTGAGAATCTAGTGACTGAAGGCCATAGCATACGAGTTACATCATTTGCTTCATCATCGAACCATTCAGTGACCCCTCATGCCCTGTGGATGCACTCTTTCATTCAGGGGTTTTCCTTTCATTTGTCATCCGTCTGTATGTAGCCCAGTAAACTATACGACAATGTTGTATATTAATAATTAATTACATTACTCTTGTAGGCAAAGCTCTTGTGGGTTTCCTCTTGAGAGAGGGAGAACAGGCTGAGGCCAAGTTTTTCCAAATGACCCAACTCTGCTTTTCTACTGAGAAGCAAGGGGTTTTAGGCCGAGTCTGTAGAGGCAACTTCTTGTCAGTGCCCGAACCATTTCGAGGCTTATCTTTAGGGACCTCGACCAAACTGCCTTCTGGTCTCGCAATCTGGTAAATTGCAAATTTCTTGCCTTGTTCACTCCAGCAATAGATTATCTGTAGTGTCATATTTAAAGGCCCTGAAAGGTTTTCTTCATAGCCCTATCGCTACTATAATCTGATCGATCTGTCCATATTTTTTGTTTAATTTGTGCGTTTGAATCTGGCTTGGCTACGTCCAAAATCACAAAGTACCGTATGCCTAATAAATATTTCGCCACCATAGACCGTTGTCTAGGGCCATGGTCCTCGAAGTCTGGGGTCTTGGGACTCCCAGAGGTCCGTGACGTGTAGCCAGGGGGTCCGTGATGATGGTGGAGATCACTGCTATCAACTGCTATTGTTATAGATGTTATTATTTAGTTACTATAGTTAAAAACTTCATTTGGGGTATAAAACGTAAAGACGAGCACAAATAATGTAAACGTGAGTCTAACTGCAATTTTAATAAAACTAGGGAAAGTGATATATATATATATATATATATATATATATATATGAAATAAAGAGATTAATACAGTGTAACTGGTTTGGGTTCTGTGGGTGGAAAATTCAGGAATAAAACACTCTAATGGCTCCGATAAATAAATATAACGGTACACATGTGCTTACTATCTGAATAGTTGGATTATACTCATAAAATAAATCTGTGCTGCGATCATACGGGTGTCTGTGTTTGTTTTGCTTTTTTAATACTGGCTACAAAAGGTTTGAGAACCCCTGATCTATGAAGCCACGACCAGCAGTTCAAAATGGCGCCACTACTTGCTTTGGCTGAATCCCAAATTGCTCCCTACACTCTATGCACACTCTTAGAAAGCAAAAAGGTCCATCTAGAATGGAGGGTTTCCCTTTTAGTAAAGGTTCCAAGTAGAAACCCCTTTTAGAACGCTAAAACTGTTACACGTCCAAAGAACCCTTGCGGAACCCTTCTGTCTAAGAGTGACTCCCCGAAATAATGGCTTCCCACACCCCATGTTGTGCACTTTATGTCTGATAGGTAGCACTGGTGCCTTTACAATAGTCATCTGGGATACAGCCTGCTCCTTACTTCTGAAAATCAGGAGCACAAAATGTGTAGAGCATGGACAAGGGAAATGGAATAGCGCACTATATAGTGAACAGGGTGTGGTTCTGGACACATCCCGAGTCTTGTACTGGGATGAGTGGGACAAAACAGAGGCGGCTGCGGCGCACTGGCGCCTCTGAGAGCAGTTGGTGATGGGGTCTATTGTAGGGCTGTTCGATTTCAAACCATTTTGGAGTCGATTCCGATTCTGATTCCAGGTGTTGGGATTCGCTGGAGTCGATTCGGAGAGTCAATTCCACAACTATAATTTTCTCACTTCCAAAAAAAAAACAAAAAAACAGGACAGGAAAAAGATCTTGTAAAATAAACAGTGCAATATTATTAAATACATAATTGTACACTATTATGATTGATGGTATAAATTTACAAGGGGGTCCAGACACATTTACTTCATGTGCTACCATGTGAACATGATGATTATGTGCAAGATTAACAACTGCCATTGTAGTCAGCAACATCATCTGGAGAGCTTTAATGACCTTAGCTTCTTCAGGTGGGTGGTCATGGTGACATTGCTTTGGCAACGTTTTACTGTAAGCCAGTTTTTTTTAAAGGCATACATTTGAGAGACTTCTGACGTTCGTGGCGTCGAGAGAGTCGTTTGACAGACAGCGCCTGCTGTCGTCCAAAATCACACCCTACTTACCACATAGTTCACTCTTTTGGCAACTCTGCCATTTTGTACTAATGTCCGAAAGCATGTCAGAGACTATCCAGTGCCCTCACGAAATCCCGCAATGCACTGCAATAGGTTAGTGTCCCAATACCAAGCGCTTCTCATTTCTTTAATTGTGCTTCCACGTTTCCCTTCCTTCCGTTCCTTCCACACGTCTTTAGCTGCCTCCCTTCTGAGGATGCGAGGAAAGGATTCATGGACAGAGGAACGCATTTGACAAATGAGACGTCTTTGCATCACTTCCGCATCACTCCCGCGTCTGTGTGCGCTCGCACCGAAGACTTCCTCCCGTCCTCCCGTCCTTCGCACCTTAACTCCTCCGAGCGTGTGCAAAGAACGGAAAAACATCTCTGAAGGCAGACTTCAAGGATGATTGATTTCTTGGTCTGAGGGACGTAGAATCGAGGAGTCAAGTGAGGCATTATTTAGAGTATGTACCCACGTTGATGCAGAATACCCATAATGCACGATGCTGTTTTGTAGGGCAGTGGTGGCTCAGTGCTCAGTGCACTGCGCTACCGATCAGAAGGTCCTGGGGGTCAAACCTCAGCTCCACCACCAAGCTGCCACTGTTGGGCCCCTTGATCGAGGCCCTTAACCCCTCCCTGCTCCATCATGTCTGACCCTGCGCTCTGACCCCCAGCTCACCAACATGCTGGGACATGGCGAAGAATCAAATTTCACTCTACTTCTACATGCACATGTGACACTAAATGAGCTTTATATATATATATATTTTTCCCCCACCCATTTCAGACCCAGTGAGTGCCTTCGAACTTCGAATCAATTGCACCTTCCGAATCAACCGACTCCGAAAGCTTCAGAGTCGACTCTCCATTCCCCCGATGCCTGTGTTCGGAGAATCAACTCTTTTTGTGTGTGTGTATGTATGCATGTGTGTGTGTGTGTGTGTGTGTGGAACCGACTCCCAGGCCCCACACAGCGTGTTGCCCCAGCGGTGTGCCCACCCAGCTACAGCGCATCTTCCACGGTTAAGGACACTGCTGTATGGCGGGACGGCTCCGGATACGTTTCAGCCACGGAGCGGACGATGGACCGGATCGACCGAGATTATCGGTGAACAATGATCAAAGCTGCCGTCAGCTCCAGGACGAGGAAGCGGCGCAGACGAAGAAAACAGGTCAGTGGAGGGCTAGCCTTAAAGCCCGAGCCCCCCATTTTAACTCCTTTAAACTTCACGACCCCCTCCTTCACGACCCCCTCCTTCACGACCCCCTCCTTCACGACCCCCTCGGCTCATTCGGCTAGTTGTGTTTATTATTAGCTGTCGTCTAAGCTAGCTAGCAAGCTAGCAAGTGTGGACGTTGACCTTGTGCACCGGCTCCCACTCTATGCTAACTGTTTGTTTGTTTGTTTATTTATTTATTTTAAAAAAAACAACAACGTTGTAGACGTTAATGTTAATAATAGTATTAATAATAAAATAGGACTTCTTTTTCTTCTTCTTCTTCTTCTTCTTCTTCTTCTTCTCCTCGCCAGGCTTTCCACAGCGACACTAACCGGCTCCTGTGGAATGCCGCTAACACGGTTAGCTTGGGCTAACACGCTTATTTTCCTGTCCGCCATCTTGGATGGAACGCGCTTCTTTTTTTTTTTTTTTTTTTTTTTCACACCCATATTTAGTTAAATAAATAAATAATCCCCCCCGCCTCTGTCTCTGATTGGCTAGGAGTTCGTTTCCAGATTGCGGCGTGTAAACTGATCAGCCAATCATAAGCACAGGAGGCGGGGCGAGAGAGAGAGAGAGAGAGAGACTTGTCGGAAAACGGGTGGGGAAAGAAAAAAAGAAAGAAGGAAAAAAAAAAATGGCGAAAAAGCCGACACAAACTTTTTTTTTTTTTTTTTTTATATATTTTTTTTATTTTATTTTAATTTCAGGTTAGTCTTGGGCTTGACGACAACGTTCAGGAGAGCACAACACACATCTTAAACGCTAAAAAAACAACAAAAAACAACAACAACAACAACAACAAATAAACCCCACGTAACGTCGATTAATTAGGTTGCTATAGCTACAACAACAACAACAACAAACAAAACAAAAAAAGAGATGAAGTTGTAACGGTTAGCTAGCTAGCTAGCTAGCATGCTAGCATGCTGTAGGCCCTGTTGCTGTAGCTGGCAGTCATGTGAGCGTGTTTTCCAGCCGAAGAGAGATAAAAAAGACTTAATTAAACTACAGATATGTGGTTATACATGGTGCTGTTGGCTCATTTGCCTGGTGGTAACGTTATTGCTTGACTGTCTTTACAGAGAGGACCGTTAACCCACCGCCACAGACCCGGACTCGTGGAAATGGTGGTAAATACGAGTTTCCTTCTTTCTCTTCCTTTTTGCACATGAACGACCCCCCCCTTCTTCTTTTTTTTTAAAGGTCGTAATCACAAGCAAGGTGGTGGGGCTGCAGTTCAAGAAACCAATGTGATCCTCTAGTTTGAAGAACCTGTCACTGACACGCTAGGAGTCTCAGATTTAGGGCCGTGCACCACGGTTTCAACGCCGTCTCTGCGTCTTGGCTTGTGTAGTTAAATGAATTGAACGTGTGTATGCATGCCGTGTGTTGTTCGATTGGTTTGTTGTTCGATTGCAGGGTGGCGCACTTGCAACGCAAAGACGGGCGAGATAAGACGATCCGACCAACGGCCCCCGCTTAGTTAATCCAGTCGATGACAAACCTCACTTTTCCAGGCCAGATATCTGCAGAAAAGAAAGAAAGAAAGAAAAAAAAAACCTCACGCCGCCGAACTACAGAGTTAACGTTGTAATAGCTTTGTTATAGGGATGCACCGATCCGATCCAGAGTTATCAGTATCGGTGCTGATTGATACTGGCCTGACACACTGGGTGGTTATTGGATTGGATTGGACACAACTTCCACGATTCGATCCACTATCCACGTATTTTCCGCCGTGAACAGCCACGACGCAGATCTCGCACATGGACGTAGGGACGCGTATCGTCTTAAAGCATGTCGCCAGTGATGTTGTTTTGCATAACCTGGCAACAGATGCTCGCATAGAGTCGCTCGGGTATCGGACGATACTCGGGCGCTTTTGATATCGGTGTTGCGTCAAAAACAGGATTGGTGCGTTCCTGGAAGTTTGGTGTTTTAAAAACGCACAGACTAACCTAGAACTGTGAATAGATGACCATTTAGGGCAACTCGGAGAAACCAAATCCCGGTTTCAGGGCCATTAACAGATCTAAACCATAAAGTGTGACGTATGACGTACACAAAAACAGAAACAGCGAATGGTATAATTCATTTTTGCCATGGTATCGTTTTGGTATTGTGATATTATACTTTGTATCTGTATCAAAATAGAAAATGATGGTTTTGTTTTCCAACCCAAGTCACGTTCCGAGTATTCTCAGTACCGAATTCGGATCATGGCCGTCATGCTGGCTTCAGCTGGCTAGTTAGCATTTTGTTGGTTTTTACCGTGCCAGCATTATCATCAAGCTGACATTCGCTACGTTGTCATGAATGAGCCTTGATTCTCATGGCAGTATTATGTACTTGTTTAACATTGTGTGGAAGCTCAGCGAACATCCCAGATATGACTGAGCTCCATTTGGACACGTCAGTAGCTCCAAGTTAAGAATAGGGTGAAGTTAGAGTATCGTCGACCTCAGCTTTTTTCTTTTCTTTTTTTTTTTTCAGCTTCAAAATGACACAAGATTCTTCCTAGAAGAGTCTCTTCTTGGTCCATTACTGCTTCCAGGCTGTGACTGAAATACAGTTGACTTCTGCACAGCCATGTAGAATCAGCTTTGTGTGGTTATAAATTCACTTTATCCTATTATAAGTTTTTAACATTCCGAATAGCTTGTCAGCAACATTGCACCTAAACAGTCACCATTTGTTTGCTTTTATTTAGAGATGCACCGATCCTACTTTTTACATTTTTCGATACAATACCAATATCGGAGCTTTGGGTATTGGCCGATATCTTCCGTCCTCACAGTAACCAAGTCTACTCACTGGAAGGGTTTGTTGCCAAGTTAGGCGAAACATTAGAAGCCCGATGGCGACATGCTTTCAGACAAGTGTCCTATGTTCATGTGCAAGATCTTGTGTCGTGTCGTCCAACACCACAGCATAAATTACGTCAGTGGATCGCGACGGAAGATATATCAAATCTGATCCAATACTGATCCAGCGTTTCAGCCTAGTACCCTGTATCGGGTTGGTGCATCTCTGGCATTTTGAAATCACAGTATCTAATTTATTGAATTGCGCATTGTCAAGTGTTTGTGTTTTTTTTTTTTGGTTGGTCAAGTCTAAGGTATCTTCTCACGTTTGTCTATATATATATATATACAGGAATCCCTAGTATTTCACAGGCCACAGATCCCCTTTCCAACTGGTTGTTTCTTGAGGTTTGTGTTACAGAAGTAAAGACCGTAATCCAGACGATTCTGGCCCTCTTCCATTTAGCATATCTATTACAAATACTCTTGTCTTTTCATTCAAAGCATTGATGAAGCTTGACCTCTTCCTTTGTTGGAGAACTGGTTTAGATTTGTACTGCCACTGCTTTGGCTATATGCTAATCAGATGAGTTGGTTGGATTCATATTTTAATTGCCCGTGTGTCCTCTTCTACCCGCAGAGAATGGAAAAATAAATGGATTTGTAGTTGAGGGAGAGGAGACTCCCACTTCCCTTGACCTAGACAGCTCTCTGCTGCACTCAGTGAGCCAAAATGGTGACAAACTCCTACTAGAATCCAACTTGAAACTGAAACCTTCTGGACAGACCTCGAACACTGCCCTGAAGGGGGAAGGGAAAGGCAGTAACACTAGTAGAAACAGTATGGACTGCAAAAATGACAAGCCCTCAGAGTTAACTGCACATGAGGGCAAAAAGGAGGCCCTGGTGTCTCTAAACGGCGTGGTGACATTAAATTGTGGGTCACTCACCAACGGTTATCCAGGCAAGCCTGGCACGGACAACGATGGCAGTGGCTCAGAAAGCGGTTACACCACGCCGAAGAAGCGTCGAGCCCAGAGGAACGGCAAATCTGTGGACAATGTGATTACTTCATGCCAGGGGAAGGCCATGCAGCAGGCCAGTAAGCAAGAACCAGGGCCAGCAGCTCCAGAACTGGCCGACAGAACCTCAGCGGCACAGCCGGAAATCGGCCGAGCCTCCTCAAAAGCGGACAACCATACTGGCGGCTTTACAAAAGTCAGAGAAGCGACCACTACCCCACCTGCGCTGCCGACGTCCGAGATTTACCGGAAAAGCTCTGGGAAAAAGTTTGAGGACAAGTCCACCAAAACGAAAGTGGCTGCATCGGCCAAAGAGGACTCGTGGACCCTGTTCAAGCCGCCACCCGTCTTTCCCGTGGACAACAGTAGCGCTAAGATAGTGCCTAAGATCAGTTATGCAAGCAAAGTGAAAGAGAACCTCAATAAGGCAGCCCAAGCTAGCACAGAGGCTCCCACTCCTGCTCCCCAGGTGTCTGGGAGGCCATCACAGGTGCCCATGTCGGCTGTGAAAACCATCACCTCGGCCAGCTTTAGCAACGGCGAAGGCAACACCTGCCCCCTGCCTGGTCCACACTTCAGCTCGGTCCCCAGTTCCTCCCCCGTGCCAGTCTCGTCCTCGGCAGGCGCTGATCATGTAGCTTCTTCCACTGGCAATCCCTCCGCCTCCACTTTCACGCCTGAGCCCAGGAAGCCTAACCTGTTCGTTTACCCCCTTTCCGCCTCCTCCTCTTCCAATATGCAACTTTCTCTACCCAGCGGCCGCCAATCCGACCCCCCACCTTCTGCGACTAATCAGAAGTCTCTGGGCGACATCTTTCAGAACCAGTGGGGTTTGTCGTTCATCAACGAGCCCAGCGGCGGGCCAGAAGGTCCGACATGCAGCTCCACAGTAAAGGACAAACCCAGGGAGGTGAGCTTTCAGGGAGGCTGCCCTGCCGCTGTGGCCACGCAGGCACACAGCGCCCCCCAGAGGCTGGAGCAGCCAGCTTTCCCCAAGGCTTCCGATCCAGACAAACGGACTAGTGCTCAGAGCGCGAGTAAAGGCGGAAACTTCGTTCCGTCGGCGGCCGGCGGGTCCACCAAAGGCTCTCCTCAGGCCTCGAACCTCGAAACGGACACGCGAAAGGACGAGCCTGGGGTTCCAGGTGCAATAGTGTTTTGCTCTTCCTCTAAGGACGTTGGGGCGGAGCTACCACGCAAGTTGTCTCTGCCTAGAGAGCAAGGCTACACTAAGGGCTTCGAGAAGAGGACCAGCTGGGACTTTTTTGATCTTAAAGCTGCTGTAGGGTATCACACAAAAGGTGAACCGCCATCACGTCTTTTTTAATTTGGCAAACATATATATTTTTGCACTTTTTTAACTCATCATTTGTATACTGTTAACGATGTCGTAATAAGTTTCTCATTCATGATATACAGGCACTTCTTTCAGTAAATGTCTTATTGGGAATCTTTTTTTATAGAAATTAATTTAGATGTCAAAAGTGCTCAGTCAGGCTAATATAACTAATTTAATGCCAATATTCTTTTAAGTTAACCTTGAAACCTTGGCCTAGTTCGTAAGATGAATTTGGCTATGTAAGTTATTCTGAAGTACAAGGTGTTCAAAGCATTTTTTGCTTTGAACTTTGAGCAAAAAATTTGAATATACACTAACGTTCAAAAGTGTGGAATCAATGTTTATCAGTGATATAAACTCCATTTAATTCCAGATGCATCTATAAAATGATGTAAAAACCTGTACAAAGAGCTTTTGGTGTGTGGTTTATATTAGATATATTAGATCTACTCCATTGTAGAAGAGTTTAGTGAATAGAATAATGACTGTTCATAAAACACGACGACAGATGATTTCAAAGATGAGTATTTTATACAAGCTTAAGTCTTTTTTTTTCAAAGCTTACAGCTGTTTTTCATAATTAACATGATTACAAATAATAAGCTATATTGTTATATATATATATATATATATATCTTTTTTTTTCTTTTCAGAAATGGAAAATATTTTGAATTTGCAGAAACAAGGTAAGCATCAGCATGGCCTACTTTCATGCAGAACCGGTTCAGAGTTTTCTTCTGATTCCTAATCCTGATATCAAGACACTTAAAGAGGCCGTTTGTAATTTTGAAGTGTTCCTCGAGCTATAATATTCATATAATCTTTAATGATACCTTTTTTTTACTGTAATTCACAATATTGTCACGCAGTGGATGCAGCTAGTTTCTTCATTTCAGGCCTCTGTTTTAAAGTTTCCGGCCCGGAAATAATAAGCTCCGCCCACGTCTGAGACGGAGCTGCTCAGCCCCCAATCCCCTTCAAAAGGCAACTGGCGAGGCATGCGTAGTTTTAACACAAGGGGTGGGGTCTCATTTTTAATTTTTTGCTGTAATTCGCCTCGTTGGCGGTAGAGAGAGTTACAAAAAAATTACAAACCGCTCCTTTAACCTTCTAAAAAGAAATGAAATAAAACCTGTCATCTGCTTGTGCTGTGTTTGTGTTGATTTGTGCCGTAAAAAATGATTTTGTGTGTCACCGGTTGGGTTTTTGAGATATTACAGCATATATCAATGTAAGTCAATGCCCGAGAGTGACGTCACAGTGAATTAAACGTGTAGTATGTCATTGCATGCCAGTAATTTGGTCAGTGTTTTGTTTTAATGCACCTTCAGACGTTAGACTCGTGTTTGAAACCTAGCCGTTGTAATATCTCAAAAACCGAACGCAGCACAAACGAACGACATGCGTTTTATTCTGTTATATAATTTTTTTTGATGGCGCCCCTTTTTAACTGAGACTCCACCGACCTGCATGTGAAGCTAAAACCTTTCTAACCTTGTAAATATGAATGTGGTCCTTCTCCAGATCCGAATCGCGTAGTGCTCTACAGTGAATCTAAGAACGGTCCTGATCAGTGAGGCTGAGCCTGGACACGCCGTCTCCTCAGCCCGACTCCAAGGAACACGGTCGCGGCCTCTGATCAACATCGTGACTCGGAAACAAATCCCCGCTCTCGAGCGTTAAAAGGACTTCATCGGTCGGCGGTTGAGGCTGAACGCGGAGCGGAGGAGCACGCTGGATGGGGAAAGGAAAAAAACAAACAAAAAAAAACGGGTTTAGCTGATTTAGAACGGGGAGCGAGGACCTGGAGCCAAGAGCGCTCCACTTTTAAAAAGCAGTCTAATGGACCCAATTTTTTTTTTTTCTTCTTGTTTGCTGAAGACAATTCAACACGCACAATGTCAGAACGCACGCTTCACAGCAAGATTTTGTCCCAGCACCGACTGGGGCGACGGCTTTTCTTATTTTAAAGTGGAGATTCATGGACTTCATGCTGCTGGCTGCCAGAGAAGAGGGAAGCGGCTCCGGCGTCGCCTCCACGCTGAATTCAGACCGGACGCATCGTGCTCTTAATGTGCTCTACGGACTTCAACCAAGGCACGGGCGTGGAAAAGTGTCGCCCTCTTGTGACTGGGGGTGGTGTGTGTGTGTGACTGGGTGTGACTGGGTGTGACTGGGTGTGACTGGGTGTGACTGGGTGTGGGTGGGTGTGACTGGGTGTGGGTGGGTGTGCACACGCCAAAACGCCTAAGTATCATTTACAAGACGAGGCTGGATTT
>JAOUQW010000047.1:19353287-19367633 GCA_028565825.1 Olivaichthys viedmensis | reverse complement strand
AGATTAAAAATGGGACACAAAATCAAGATGATATTTTGTGTAAAACAGCTGAAAACGAGGAACAACACAAGATGGTGGTCGACTGTAATGATCTGATTAATGCATGATGCAGCGAACGGATTTCAATCTGGCTAACCAGAGATGTATTTAACCACAATTGTATGTGGTTAAAATCGTACAAGGTTGCCATTCAGATACAAGGTGTATGAAACAACCAGATTCTGAGCAATCAGTAACAAAAATTATAATAATACTAAAAAAATTATTTAGTTCTTTATTAAAACTGAAAACAGAGTGCTCTCATCATGTACTTCAATAAAAAGCTAACAAATTATTGATTGATTGATTGAATAATTGCTCGTCCAGTCTAAGACCCAGTTCACATCTGGTTGTCTCATGTGTCTTGTATCCGACTTGCAACCTTGTATGATTGTTTTTTTGTTTTTTTTTTCCTTTTTTTTTCTCTATGCATCATAAATTCAGATTCAGGTTCTGGTAAATCTGTTTTAGAAGAACAAAAACAACTAAACATGGCAGACTGTTCTGTATACAGGCCAACAAGCGTACCTTTCATTTCTTCATTCTTTCCCCCCACATTTTTCACTCTTTTGTGCCATTGTTTATTTATTTATTTTTGTTTTGTTTGTTTTTTCCGCCTCCCGTCTCTTTTTCTTTTTTCCTCTAGCTAGACGAGCATTGTTGACTCGATTCCACTGCATATGGCATTGTCATAAAACATCAAATGGCTGGAGATAATGAGTTTTTCTTCGGGTTGCGGGGGGTCGGAGCTCGGCGCTTGTGCGGAAATTGAACAGCGCTGAAGTAGTTCTGTAGGTGTTGCCTGTTGACGTGGAGGCACCGTGCGGGCCAGGCCTCCTCCGCTATAAGAGCTGCAGCCTGTGTTTGCTGGGAGAGTATGCTAAAGGTGTGAGAATTTGCACCTCGCATGCAGATTGCTGTCGCGTGCGAACAGAACGAGGCGTGTCTGAGTTCATGGCGCAGGCTGCCAGTATTCGCGCGTCAGTCAGTAAGCCGCGTGCATGAACTTTAATCCAAAACGGCTGAACTGTAACCGGGAATTTCTTTTTTCAAAAGTACCCCTGAACTCAAAAAAGTGTTTTTTTTTTTTTTTTAAATGGATGGCTCCTCTTAAATGGCTGATTCTGTTTATATATTACAGATACTGAAATCCCACTCATGTTTACTTGTGACAAATGCGAGCTACCATACTAGCAGTTAGCTAGCAGGCTAACTGGAAAAATTGTGATATTTGACTATTTCGGATGGCAGGAGGATATTGGGGTGTATCCCAATTGCATATATATCTATATATTTTTTTTTGTTATTTTTAATAAGGGGAACAGGTGTAGAGAGCCTGAGTTCTATTTGGTAGTTTATTGAACGTAAAATAAAAAAAAACATTAAACAATGCATTACTCTACAGAGATTATTTCTAAGGCTTTAAAATGACATGTTCAGGTGCTTTAAAGGATTATGTATAACAGTCCCTGGACGTAATCCATAAAGTCCTGCATGGCTTCAGTTGAGAAAAGCGCTGAACAGGTGTTAAAATAAGACGCGTCCCAAAATACGCATGAAACCTAATTTTCCACTCGGCAGAATATATTTAGCGTCTGGTACAGAAATGAAAGGGTAAACCAGACCGGCGGGGCAGCGAGGCTGCGTTTTGATCCATTATTAGCGTGCGACCGCACAGCTGGAGTGCAAACTCTGGGAGGCTGTTGCCGAGGCAGTGTGATAATGATGATGCGTGCGAGTATGACGCTGGGGTATCGATGGCTGATGAGCCGAAGCAGCTAGGTGTGCAAGGTTTAATTAATGAAAACACAGTAGCAGCAGTTTTAGCTCTCTCCCCACAGGCCTGAAAGCAGGGCAATTAGCAGTCGGCCTGCATGCTCCTGCAGCCGTAACGCACTACAGCGCTCTATTGCGAGAGCCGAGATAACTCGGTTTAGCCCGAACACTCCCCACGCCGTGTGTGTGAGTGAAGATATATCGTTGTGCTCAGTGCCTATTATTCTATACATCACTAACGAGGATTGATGTGTGTGCGAGGACGCTGTTGTGCTCAGTGTCGGTTGTTGTCTCCAGCACTAATGAGGATTGAGCTTCTCAGGTACGGTGACATGAGACCACCGGCTGTAATGTAAACGAAAAAAAACGTCTCGCTCAATTACAGGGAAAATGCCTGCCTTTTATTAATGAGCTTTTTTGAAACAATCTCTCCATCATCAACCTGCTGTATTTATCACGTAGGTTTGATCCAGATCCGTCATGTTTTTATTGTGTTTGGGAATTGAATAGTGGCAACTTCTAATTATTCTATAAATAAATAAATAAAGACGAATAAAGCATGCGTTAGGGGGCGACTCGTAGGCTTTATATTGTTTCTAGGGCCGATACCTATTATAAGTAATCAAGGAGACAGATAAGCGATATCTGGGGCCTAAATTCATTTACCAGGGTGAAAATGTTACGTTTTAGTCACTACTTAAATTAGAACATTAAAATGGATGATAAATGGATGATTTTGCCTCCTCTGGATTTTCACTTTGGTTTGTGCAATACAAATGCATAGTGTAGCGATACTGCTAATGTGTGTGCTAAATCTTTCAATTAAATTGTTCTCAATCTGTACAGACCAACTTACATTTATTCATTTTGCTGACACGTCTTCTATCCAGACAGGATACAATTGAGTCAAAAGCTTTGAACTCACAACCTTCCACTGAACTTGCTGAAAGAGAAACTCCTTAAACTCCCAGGAGCCATCAGCCAACTGTGTTACAATAAAATAGGACATTTTTGGATCGAATCTGTTTGTGTGTACATAAGTGGAGCAGGTGAACGGTGGTTGGTGGGTTTTTTTCTTCCCATGCTGCCACTGTGGGAACTGAATTGTGGGAACTGAATTGTGGGACCACTTAACTTCCCTCTTTTTAGCTCTCGTCTGTCAGTTAGGCGTTCCTGGGGGGGGGGGGGGATCCGGACCACAGGTGACGCTTTGCCTCGGCCCACATTCAGCCTGTATTAGTTGGCATGGCGATAAGCGCCACTGTGTGTGTGTGTGTGTGTGTGTGTGTGTGTGTGTGTGTTGGTGGGGTTACACTAATTTAGGGTAGGAGCTACAGCCTATGATCTGCTCCACTGCCTCTAGTTCCAGGCTATCACACGTGTGTGTATGTATGCGTGCGTGTGTGTGTTGTGCGTGCGTGTGTGTGTTGTGCGTGCAACGTGTGTGTGTGTGTGTGTGTGTGTGCGTGCCTGCTCGTGTTTGTGAGTGTTAACTCCCTTGTCGGTGGAGCGCAGGCCTCAGAGGATGTGTAGTTTGCATTTCAGCAAGCCACTCAAGCTTGGCTGTCATTTGCATGAGGCTAATTGTGTTAGATACGTGACAAAAGCTCTCTGTTGTGCAGCTCTTATTGAGGATCGCGTGCCTGATGCAGCCTCCGAGCACTCCTCATAAGCTAAGCTCTATAAGCGCTAGCGTTTACACACAGACACGGGCACGAAGGTCGTGTTTCAGACATGACCCTACGGAATTGAGAGGTCTGTCTGGATTTTATATTGCTTCTGGGTCTCGAGCAGTAACCAGTACAGATTTGCCAAGAAAGCTGGACGCAAAAAAGAAATTAGTTTACAAAACTCTTTTTGGGGGGGGGGGAATTTCCTCAAGGTTTTTTGGACTGTTAAGGGTTCTTTGCTTCCAGAAGGGGCTCAATGTGGACCCTCAACTCTGTTGTAGGGTTCTACAAAGGTTCTCCCTGAGGGGCAAAGACTTTTTTTAACCTTTTTGTGGTAGTAGTCAAACCGGACTTCTGTTTAGCTCTTATCTGCACATCGCTTGTCGCACACAGTTGTAAAAAGTAAATTTTTGACTCTTTAAACTGAATTAGTTCAATTAGTGAAACCAGGAAAGTTGCCCACTCAAAAAATGGCGGCGCCGTCGAGTTGTCAGACTGCCTTTCATATCTATAGGTGGCACATACAAACATTTATGTTTAGGAGAGTGACTTTGCCGAACGGCCCTCCCCCTTACACCCCCCAGCCGCCTGAGAATTGCTTTTTCGACCTTTTGAAGGCTGCAGAAGCATAAACCAGCCTTCAGGGGGCTGTTGGCCACCGCTCAGAAGTGTCAGTAATAGATCATACACACACACACACACACACACTCTGTCATGCAGTGGCTAGGAAAGCCTTTCTTACTGTAAAGAGTATATTCTTCAAACCATCAACCATTATCATTCTTAAATTAGCCAATCCATTTGTCTTAACGTCTAATTTGCCGAATTATTTAGTTAGATCCAAAAATCGAAGTGTAAAAAAAAAAGAAGAAAAAAAGTTGCAACTCAAAGCAGTAACATCGGGTTATTGAAACGTCAACTAGAAGGAGCTTAGCATTTCGTGCAGAATCACCGTACAGCTTTTTCATGGCATGCCACATCGCGGAAAATACGAGAAGAATTTAATGTACAAAAGACAATCATTAAGTTGCATTCAGTTACTATCCTGTTAACAAAATTGCAAAACACAAGGCCAACATCCAGGACACAGCTAACAACTTGACACTGAACACAAGTTAGCTAGCTAAGTTACAAACATAGAATTCTAGAAATTAATAATATAATAATAATAATATTTATTTATGTAGCACTTTTCATTATGAGTTCAAAATATCAAAGTGCTTTACGTATAAAAGATCAGAATGTCATGCCATGGCGCTCGTTTTTGTTTAGTTGCCCTTGTCCCATGATGTGATCCTTTCCACCTGTGTCGTTTGTGAGTAATCAGTGTATGTATTTAAGCCCTCATGTTCCCCGCCCAGTTTGTCCTTGATTGTTTTATGTCACGTTGTTTGGTGTCATGTTTGTCATGTGTTTGCGTGTTAAAAAATAAACGGATATGTTACTCAACGGCTTCGCGCATGTGTCTCTCCCTCGGATCCCGACAAAGTGTGACACAGAAAGTCAAAACAAATTATTTAACAAGATAAAAGACCCAATAACTGTGAATAAACTAAATTAAACAAGTATGTTTTTAATCTGGATTTAAAAACACCTATAGAGCTATAAAGCGTTCCTAACGTTCTCTGGAGAGTTTAGGGGTGATATAAGAGAAACATGTTCCACCGGCTGAGCTGCGAGTGATGCTCGGGTTCAACAGTAGACCTCGGCTGAGTGAAGCGCTCGGGATGGGCTATACTGCTTCAAAAGATCAGCAAGATACGCCAGAGCTAAAGCCATTTAGAGCTTTAAACGTCATAAGCAGGACTTTGTAGTCTATGTGGAACTTAATAGGCAGCCAGTGTAGCTTGAATAGAACCGGGGTAATGTGCTTGGACTTTCCTGGTAAGGACGCGGGCTGCTGCATTCTGAACTAGCTGAAGCTTCCTTAAAGAGACAGCAGGGCAGCCGGCCAGCAACACGTTACAGCAGTCCAATAAAGAGGTTATGAAAGCAGGCACGTTCTCAGCGTAATGGAGGGTTAGCATATTTCTTATTTTGGCTGTTTCTCAAATGATAATAAGCAGCTTTAGAGATGTTAGTTACATGAGAATCAAATGACAAACCAGCATCTAGGGTTACACCAAGGTCCTTAACTGTAGATTTTTACAGATTAACCATCAAGCTTCAGGGTGAAATCAGTGACCTTACTTAGGGCAGACTTGGTACTTAATATCAGTGTGTAGTTTTTTTTTCTAGCACCCTTTTTTGGAACCCTTAAACAGTATTCAAGGATTTTACAAAGCCGGATTTTCGCTGTTTTCTCACAACAATCACAACAAAGCATTCCGACAGCTTGTCAATCAAATAATCTGCGCCCCAGTTCATGGTGATGTCACGTCACGTGACCTTAACGTCGACCCACTTTAATGGGAGATCCGCAGGTAAAGGAACATTACTTTTGTCTAGACTCAAGACATGACCATGTTTTTGTTACATTTTTCAAAAATGTCACCGATGTCAAAAATGTCTTTTTTAATGCTTCAATATTTTCTTATTTTCCACAAGAGACAAGCTAGGTTCAGAATTCATGGTTCCCAGAAAGTGACCTTGTCTCAAAAACGGTCAGTTGTTTTTTTAAAAATAAATGTCCAGGAAACGACAGCCAGCTCCTTTAATTTATGATCATTATGCTACTCGACAAAGACGTGTAACGTTTCATGAAACAGCTCTTAAGGACAAAAGGGTAAATAAATTGGACAGTGTGGAGGTTTCGAATGGCATTCACCCAAAACAGTCATAGTGTTTTTGGCTTAAACATCGCTGAACTGCTGTCTCTGTGGCTTAATTAAGCTGAGTGCTGATGCATACATGCACACAAATGTTCCTCCCAGAGTGTGTATAGGTTTAACACAGATCTTCACCCACACACATTGGGTCCTGACTTGCTCTGAAACACCACTCTTTGTTTTTCTTCCTCTTTTTGAAAATGTTAGGCGTGTCCTGTGCGTATTTGTGTGTTGTGTATCTGTTCAGCCGTCATTCTGGAGGTCTGTATGTTACTGCTGTCGGAACCAATTTCACCGTTCGGGTACTGTTCATAATATTGATGTATTATGAAGGCAAAAAATCCACATTTACATGTTTACCATGGCATGTTCTACTTTTAGTCTATCGAAATTTCCTAAACTTTTTAGCCAAATGGTCCTTGTGTCACTGGCCCTGAATAAAAACGCATGTCATTTATGGCATACTTTTATTGTCACGTATTTATAATTATGTATCAATTTAATGATAAAAAAAAGTGATATTAGGCTACTAATTACATTTTAAACAGACGTTATCCGAGTCACACTTTTTCTGTGGCTGAATGTTGCTTCTGTGCACTAGAACACCATCATGTTATGCCCTATGTAGTGAGCATAAATATCGGGAAAAAATTTAATAAAAAAGACATTTGGGATTCGGCCCAGCTGATTTATTTTATTTATGCGTGAAGTCGAGTTAAAGATGGCAGATGTTCACGTGGATCCGGTTCGCCTAAGAAATGTAAAAATCAAGCTAAATATCAGCAACACGAAGACATTATTGTGGATCAAAAAAGTATGATATTACAGTCAGCTCCAGAATTATTGGCACCCTTGGTATATAAAAGGTTATAAACAAATGTCTTTGTGATTAATTAGCTTAATCTCACACTGTAATTAAAGTTTAGATTTCTCTCATATTCAAAGTAAAGAAAATAAAAAAAAACATATATATTTTTTTAACAAAACCACATGTGTCGCAATTATTGGCACCCCAAGACATTCTTATGAACAAAATGTAACTGAAGCATGTTCCCATTTATATTTAACTTGTTCACCTGAGTGTTCAGGAACTCTAAAGCGGTCATCCATGACTTCCTGTTTCACTGGGGTATAAATATGAGGTGACACAGAGGCCAAATTCACTTAGTCATTCATAAACGTGGGGAAGTTTAGAGAAAAAATCTGAACCGAATCCGTATGATACGAACCCAGTGTGGGGCTTTTGCTAATATTCCATGTCTATGGCAGGCTGATAAAAATTTGAATGCAGTTTTGAAATGAATTCGACAGCCCTTGTATACAGTGTTTATTTTTCAGCACAGATATTTGTTTACATTTTCAATGAATAAATGTATGCATATGTCAGATTGATGTTTTGTGCATTGATACAGTATCATTCAAGAGAATTGCATGGAAGAAACGATGATTTATCCCATCCCTAGAGTAAACCTCAGCCTTTGTCTTTTTTACACTCGCGGTAGTAGTATAAGTGTGTTAGAGAGGCATCCTACACCTTCTCTGTCTTCTCTCTTTACTGACAGGAGCTCGAACAACTCCAGCTTTGGTTCTCTCGCTGCTCTACTCTGTCACTCTCTGAGAACGTTGGAGGAGAACCTCGCTTATGGCCGTTTGATGGGATTCTTTATGATCTTTGCGCCATTTTGTACCCCAAAGAGCTTTTGGCTTGTGTGCTTGATGTTTCGTTTATTGTTGCTCTTCCTGCGTTTTGGTGGGATGGGATGGGCAGCGATACTGTCCATTAGCACAGAATGGGACAGGAAATGAGCTTCTCCTCCTTCTTTTCCCCTTATCAACTTCCCTCAGGGTCCTCTGCTAACCACACTGCTTTTAGCTAATCTCTCACACACTGACACTCCACTCTGTGTGTGTGTGTGTACTTCCTGCTGTCATGTTCAGCACTGTGGTCTTCCTTAATTAAGCTCCTAATGTAGCTATGTGGTGACTGAGCTGATGCAGAGCGACCTCCATAAGATCATCGTGTCTCCGCAGCCCCTCAGCTCCGACCATGTCAAAGTCTTTCTATACCAGATCCTTCGAGGTGAGAAACCCACACACACACACACGCGCCACCTCTCACATCTGACCATGTGAAAGTCACACACACCCACACATTCTATCCAAATCAAGATTTTCCCTTCCCAGTCTTTTGAGGCTAAAAGGAACTCATGAATAATTCATCAGGAGTGAAACTCATTACAGCGTGTCCACAGATGCTTAAGTATTAATTTGTCTTAAATTACATTTAATAAATTAAAGGCCTTAATAAGTGTTAAAGTGTCTTACATTTAAATTTACATGATCTTACATTTTAGGATTTTAGGTTATTCTTATGCTGCGTTCACACCGGCAGCGGCTTTTCACCTCGCGTCGCTCAAATCGCTCTACGCCGGTCGCTAGTGGGCGTGTCCTATCTTTAGTTTACATGGCGTCACTGGTAGCGCCAGGCTAGTGCTAATGGCCACTCAAACGCCATAGCTAGCTACAGAACGTATGCAAAACCACCCATTTGACCACAAATCGGATGTCTCGGTGTCGGAATGAGTCGAACGTTTGATGTTCGCGTTCGCTGCTGCTTATTTGTGGAAGAAAACCCCACCAGCGTCAATGTATTCTGACGTCATTCGTCAGGTAGTCTGCGAATCGCGTCGCTTCTCATTTGCATAAAGTTAAACTCGGCTCAATTTCGTCGTGTCGCTCGTCCCGCCCACTTCGCGTCACTAACGGTCAGGGCACCTGTCGCCGGAAATCGGCAGCTCTCGTTGAAAATCAATGACTTCCGGCCACTTTGTTGCGTCGTGTCGCTGCCAGTGTGAGCGCAGGGTTACTGTCATTTGATTTTAATTTTGTCATGCAAGTTTCGAAAACAGGGTGTGTGTTTAACTGAGACGAACATTAGCTACCTGCTGTTGAGCTAGCATACACAGAGACACGTCGATTTGAGGAAATCGACCAAAAGTGGCAGGAGAACAGCAAATTCTCTTACCCAAAGACCCTAAAACTCACACTATATACCATGCTGTGATTTAAAAAATAATAATCATAATTCTTTTGTTTTTTAAACCCACTTCGGTGGTGTGACTTTAGAAGATGTTTTGTAGTTTTTGTATTTTTTTTTTCTCTTGCCTTATAATAAACATTAATAGACAATCTTCCCGAGTTGTTTTGGAGTTTTTTTTTTTGGTATGGCTAATTGGCTTTTAAATTACATTAGAATACAAATTCAATTTGATTTCATTCAAAACTTGATTTCTATTGAATGTGTATTTCATAGTTGTAAATTTTATGGAAGGCTTTAAAGTTGAATTTGACTAGAAACTCAAATTTTAAATCATTTGATGCACCTCATCGGTGGGTCTGAATTTGAATTTGCACTGAATTTGAAATGCACTGTGCCAGAATAATTAGATTTTTGTACATCTGATTATACTAAAAATTGAATTTCATTGATTTAAAAACAATTTTTTTTTTCATTTTTCCTACAATTTCAAAATAAAGCATCAAAATTCTGATTCACAAAAAATCCTAGTTGCACAAATATCATTCCGTAAAAATCTTTGACCACTGTGTTTTTAACTTACTGAATAAACTTTGACTTATATTAAATAATAATAATAATAATTACTGACAATCATCACACACTCTGTCTCTGGCCAGCACAGGACTCTTCAGATTAACGGCTATCTGAAAAGGGGCTGATTGGCTGATTGTTGGTTCCTCTCGTTGTGTCCTCAGGTTTGAAGTATCTGCACTCGGCCGGCATCCTTCACAGAGACATCAAACCTGGCAACCTTCTCGTCAACAGCAACTGCGTGCTAAAGGTTAGTGTCCTGGCAAATTTAAACCTGTGGGCTTGAGCCCAAGCGCTTTCCTTCAATGTCAGCGTTCATATACTCAAACTGTCCCCGAGCCAAATCTTTACGTCCCTCTGTATGGCTCTGTGGAAGTGTTTACTGTATATAAGGCTTGTGTGTCAACGAGCAACATAATTTGAGCCATTTATCAACGGTTAACGTTGCCCTTGGGCCGCCGCTAGTGTTTATGTTTTACTCTCGAATAGCCACAGCGTATGGAAAGTTCTCGAGGGTAAACACACAATAGTGGTCTGTATTTCTGGAGTGTAGGAAGTGTCAGTAATTCAGCTCTTATATCTTTAGATCAAACACAAACACACACACAAACATGCAGATCTTCGGCTACAAGGGGTCAGGGCTCGTTCGGGATTGATTTATGTGCTTGGGTCCTGGCATGAATCTTTATTCTCAAGCCTGAAGGCAGAGAACTGCTGAAAGTGTGTGTGTGTGTGTGTGTGTGTGTGTGTGTGTGTGTGTGTGTGTGCGTGCACTGACTAGGTCATGCATCTAGAGAAATCTGCTAGAGGCGAAAGAGGGAATAGATGAAGCTCTTGGGCTCCAGATAGGGAATTATTTAGCATGCATTAGCTCATTTATCCTTTAAGCCCCGTTTCCGGAAAGAGAAAACATTTCTCCTACTTTTAGCACTTCCTCTTTGTTCTTCAGAGAAGTCCTCATTCGTGTCCGATTATCTTTCTCTGCGTCACAACGATCCTTTTAGCGTCTTTGGGTCTTTATCTCCAGCGTCGGTGTGTGTCTGTGCATGTCTCAAACGTGTGTTCCCTCGGACGGATTGTCATCTTGGTGTGCTCGCTCGCTCAGCGCATCAATTTTCATCATTCATCATTCTCGTTTGAGAGGTGATTAACATCTTGCTCCCAAAATATATCTCTCTTTCTGTGTGTGTGTGTGTGTGCGTGCGCATAGGGCCTGTTTTCATATGACAGGCCTTGAAGCACTTGGCTGGGATGGAGAGCTGCTCTTCATGAATAATTGCGAGCCTTGCTTTGTGCTACATTAATCCCCCCCCCTCCCACACACACACACACACACACAAATTGATATATTTAGCCAGTCAAGGTAGAAAGGACTGAGGAGGAAGAGATAGAACTTTTATTTTTTCTTTCACCATATGGCTTCCTTACAATGAGCCTACAATGTTGAATGTTGGTTCTCTACATGGCAAACGGAGCCTTTTTAAAATCTGTCATTCTTATAATAGTTCACATTACGGGCGGGCCATATGGCAAAAATATTATATGATGATAATTATTCATTACCTTTTTGTACTGTTGCATGAATTGGAATGGTTTATTTAGCTTTCTATGCTTTTGAAAACTGAGAAGCATTCATTAAAAGTATTAATTAATTCATGCTTGATTTGAAAAACTACATGGTAATGGGGGAAAAACGAACTTTATTATGAACAAGTCAGTCTTATCAATAGGATGTTACTCCACAAAACTGTGCTGATAATAAATACAATAAATAACCTATAGTATAAAACTATTCTATGTATTCTGCATATTGAGCATATTGGCATATTGCGTTTAGGTGATCTATCGAACCTGTAGTGGAAAAGTCCTCGGGCGGAACAGAGTAAAGGCCTCGGTATACTTCTTGCGGAGAAGATGTTTGCGTAGCTTCGGCGAACAATATGGAGGAATCGCGGATAAAGCGAACAACCGCAGACGTCGTGCGGCGACTTCGCTAGCCGAACACGCTACACGGCAAAGCCTGCGATTGGTCAGTGCAAAAGCGGCGTGCCAATAGTTATGGAAATTATCATTACAATTTCATAGCGCCACCTCTAGAGCTTGTAAGCTTGCAAATCTTCGTTTCGTTAAAAGTATATCAAGGCCTTAATTTTTCTGGTCAGCATTTTTACTCTTTCGGACTAAAACCCACAATTTTTCGCTTTCAGTTGCCGAAATTTCGGTGCATCCCTACAGGGACCCAACAAAAAGGTTGCAGGGGCAGGAAGTGTTTACTCTCTCGTGAGCGGTCAGAAATGGAGGTCGTCAGATTAGGGCTGCGGCGATTAGTCGCCAAAACCGACTACGCCAATAATGCAGATTCATGGAAGCGGTTTGATATTTTAGCCACAGTACGATCAAAATATGTGAAATACTAGCGTAGCAATTTCATAGTTTAACAAGGGCTGTAAAAATGATCCTGTTTCGTTTTGGCTTGTTCAGGTTAATGGCGTGTAGGCTACTGTTTAGATAAACACGATTCAGTTGAATATTCAAATTTCTTGTATCATTATTTAAATTTGTCAAATTCCTTATTTGTCATATCATTTTGTTATTCCGAACGGAAAAAGGGAATAATCGATAGATTGGTCACTTATCAAAAAAAATAAAAAAAATAATTCAAAATTTGTTTCAGCGCCACAGCTAATAGTTATAACCAGTAATAATTATAAATATTAATATAATAATAATAATAATTATTATTATATAATATATAATATAATTATATATACATATAATATAATACAATAATAATATAATAATTATTTTTTTATATCTTCAAGGTTTTTTTGGTTGTTTGTTTATCATTTAATTAATTTATTTTATTTTATTATATTTTTATAGAAAGAAGAGACCACGGCTCAACTTGTTATATCCTGAATGTTGTAATTGAAAACAACTTGTCTTTTTCCTTTGCTTATTCAAAAGAAAACCTTCTTAACAGAGTTTAAATAACTTTTTTTTATATTTTTTGAAATTGGACCATCTGAGTTCATTAGAAAATATTGCAGGTAGGTAAAAACAGAAATAACTGCGAGAGTGGGCGGGTGCGGGATAAAAAAAAAAAAAGGTATATCAGGATATTGAGGTTTGCTAATTAAGTACCAACATAAAACAGCAGCACCATATTACAATTAAAAAACTAAACAAAAAAGAACAATGTAAGATTGTGGATTCAGTTATATTTTTTCTTTAATGTCTATAAAAATTAATGATGTAATGAAAAAGAATTGCTAACAACAATTTTAATTTGTCTCGGGGATCACTGTCGCTTTTGGATCGCTCATTAGGGATCTAGATCTACATCTGGGTTTCTGTAAAGCTGCTTTGTGACAATGTCTAATGTTAAAGGCCGCTATACAAATAAAATTGAACTGAATTGAAAAAATACACCGCCTATCGTGTTAAGCGATAAGTGCTTCTCGCCGCAGATCTGTGACTTTGGCCTTGCTCGGGTGGAGGAGCCTGACGAGTCGCGTCACATGACCCAGGAAGTTGTGACGCAGTACTATCGCGCCCCCGAGATCCTCATGGGAAGCCGCCATTACTCCAACGCCATTGACATCTGGTCTGTGGGTTGCATTTTCGCCGAGCTGCTGGGCCGACGCATCCTCTTCCAGGCCCAGAGCCCCATCCAGCAGGTACGAGCATACTGCTAAAGCAAATCGAATCGCCAAACTATTCACCACAAACCAGCAGTACGTCCTGATACAATGTGATGTGACCACTGAAGTTGGTACATGCTAGTTTGCACCAGACAAAGGTTGGTCTAGACCATCAGGTGGCACGCAGTGCATTTTAGGTACATTCTATGCTGCTAGTAAAAAAAAAAATTGGATAAATCACAGTGTGGACTTCTCCACGCTTCTCTCCCTTGACGTCGCAGAGCTGATTGGCCATCTTTTTTTCTCCATCAACAGAAAATACATTATCAAATCTGGCCGTCTGGCCGTCTTCCCTCGACCATTGCAACACTTTTGGTTGATTTGGTAGATTTCTTTTTTAATAGACTTGTGTGCTAAGTGGGGCTAAGTTTGTTCACCTACTTTCTGAATCTTGCATCGGTGTCTTTTTAAACACAGATGAAGCAATTGGCTGTATGTAAAGTGTGTCATTTCTTGTATCAATGGTCAGGCTGTATCATGTGCTTCCAGTCAGTGACTTATCTCAGCCTTCCAGAAGAGCTTGAGCTTGACCTTTTTCCCCACGACACCATAAAATAGTGATTCTGTAGAATAAAAGTAAACTAAAAGTACTGTGGAAGAGTCAGAGAGCACCATTTTGTTTACTCAGTTTATAATCAAATGTTCATTCAGTATTTATTGTTAATGATTTGGTGGTAAACAATAATGATGATGAAAATGTTCCAGTACATTCATTTCCATTTTCAGTCAAACAGCCGTGCAGTAACACATTATTACCTTTTTGGTGTCAGACAATAATC
>JAOUQW010000047.1:19314252-19326210 GCA_028565825.1 Olivaichthys viedmensis | reverse complement strand
GGGGAAAAAACATTCAGGAAAAAGAGAAAGGAGGAATGGAGAGAGAGAGGGAGAGAGGGAGAGGGAGAGAGAGAGGGAGAGAGAGAGGGAGAGAGAGAGGGAGAGAGAGAGAGGGAGAGACCACAGATCATTTAGTGAGCATGCATGTGCCAATTTTACATTACTATATCACGTTAATCACAGTTTACAGTATTAAAACGATATTGTAGCCTATTGGGAAAAAATACAGATGAACAAACGCAGTTATTCTGAAGTGACATAGGACCTTTTTAAAATTAAACAGGCCTAAAAAGAAACAAAGACCGTGGATTTGAAAAGAGCCTTACAACAATTGCACACACACACAACAAAAAAGTCCAATGGCCATTATGTGTCTCAAATAAGGTGTTAAAATGTCGACCAAGATCCCAGTGCATTAAGGCCGAAGCACAACAGTGTGTCACAGGTTTAACGAATTGGGCAAAACCTACAAATTACAACATATCCAACACACAATGTGACGAAATCCAATACAAATAAACATAATCACATCACGACTACTCACTACTCGTATGCTGAAGTGTCCACTATAATAATAATAATAATAATAATAATAATAATAATAATAATAGCATAATAATAATAATAATAATAGCCTAATAATAATAATAATAGCCTAATAATAATAATAATAATAATAGCCTAATAATAATAATAATAATAGCCTAATAATAATAATAATAAACAAGAGTAGAGTTCTCTTTATTTATATAGCAGGAATTAGCAAAAACAGAATGACATAAAATCACAAACTTGGTCGCTTTAGTTTTGATGACTACATTTGCAGGAACTCGATATTTGAAGACAAGTATCTCTTCGGCCCCAGGAAAAAAATAAATAAAATAGATCAAAATAGATATTTCAAGAGTTATTTTTTATTCATATAACAGAAATCAGAACGAACAAAATGACATAAAATCACAAAGTATAAGCTTTATGTAAAAATACCTTTACAACAACACAGTCATTATACATTGATCAGCTAAAGGGAACATGACAGGCGCCTCAAGCTTAGTTACATCACTATAAACCTAGTCTACCAGACAAAATAAGTCAACACTACTCAAAGCGGTATACACATTTTTTTATATTAAATTTAATTGAACTTCCTTATTTGTGTCGTTAAACACAATATGTGAGTTAATTCCTGCAGTTTGTCTTCAATCTACCAAATGTAGCCTATAAGATGTAGGTCTATTCCCTGACACTAATAATGTACTTTTATGCTGCTTCTATCGGGCTCTCTGTGTTTGCATTACTTAGATCACCAACAAACAGTGCATAGACCTGTTTGTCTTAATGAGACACTAAAGAGTGTAAAACTATTTGCGAATAATTATATGGTACCCTACTAGTCTTTGTAAAAACAAAAAATCCTGGGATTCAGTAAAAGCCACACGAAATTTAGTCCTAATATGAGGTTTCAAATCACATCAACTTTCGGTCCAACGATGCCCCCTGATGGGACCCATAATTTCAACACTGGTTACAAGCCATGAGCAAGGCCAGAGGAACTGGGGGCATTGGGGTTGCTGCAGCACATCCTGGTGAAATATTTGAAGGCAAGTATCTCAGGCCCCAGGAAAAACAAATCGGTATATTGCATCTTTTTTTGACAATAAGATAAAAGGTGGGTACTCTCACCTGAGGCATGGTCGATGGCTTGAGGGGCTAAGGAGAGGTGGTTCTGATGACCTGTCTGCCCACAATGTAGACAAAGGCCCTCTCTTCTGCATCGCTGTTTCTCCTCAATAGAGTGTTTCACCCGACCCGTCTCCTTAGCGCTCTCCTCAGAATGCATGTGGCCAAGACTCAGCTGTGAATTGGGTGGGGTGTCTGGCTCGGATTAGATTGTTGATTTGGATAATGAGCTGTATATACTGAGATAGGGAGAGCTAAGGTGCAGAAGGTGAGTGCCTAATCCACCGTCGTGTTCTCTTTCTGGCATAGAGACAAAAATTGTTCGCCAGCGTCCTTTTCTAAAAAGGGGTGGTCAAAAACCTCACAAATCATCTGCGCAAATTGTTAAAAGGTCTTCGCTGTTTGTTTATGAACATTACAGTGACCCATTTAAACACTGATGAAACTTTATCTTCATCTGTATCGTAGGCGGGAAAATGCACACACTGCATTGAGAATCCTTTGCAATGCCCTGGGGAGTCGCCATTCAGAGGTTTGTCGGTGCCACTACCAGGGGTGCGGCCTGGGTTTGGCTGACCTGGACTGAAACGGGGCCTGCTTGAGGGACAGCAACCATGACAACCTAGTACTCAGGTGACAGAGCCCCCTGGGGGGCCTTTTACAACTCATCGTACCAGAAAATAGCTACAGGGCTGGAGACATTGGGTCAGAAAGGGAAGATTTTTCATTTCATTTACTCCCTCTGGTCTGATTAGTAAAGTGACGACATGACTTTAAAAAAAGAAAAAGAAAGAAAAGACGAATGGACAGAGAAGTATGCGTTTATTCTTCCCGCTTAAAGTTTCAAATGAATGTGTCTAATCTGTTCAGACTCCGTGGTACTGGTCAAAAGTGGTAACGTGAAGTGCCGCTATGAAACAAAACATAACAACTTACCGAATAACGAATGAACCTCCCCACAAAATTCGCTTCTAAGGAGAAATAAAATTAACCAACTCAAAGCTCGTTATGAAAGGCCCACCAGAGTGCTCGTCCATTCCCTTACAGCCCAAGAGCCTGCAAATGAATGTTTATAAAGGTATGTTAAAAATAGAACAGATTTTTAAAATATATTTTATCTTATTTTATTTCATTAGTAGCCACGAACTAATCATTAATGACTAAGCATTAAAAGGTAACTGTTGTCGCCATTCAGTCATGTTAGTTTGCTTATCTGGACCTTTGTAAGCAAGGAATTTTACGTAACTGGACCGTCACGAATTTTAGTTCAATACCCCTGGTGCAGAGTATGTTTTAAGCATATTACTTTATATACATGCAATTTGTAAGTGCAAACAAATGTGCATGCATCAGATCCTTCTGGTTTGTGCCAGTTTCCCCTCTTTCAACAATGACGCACACAAAAGCTATATTTTGTTGGTATGACAATGTTTGTATCCATCATAAGTAGTCAGAATAAGCTATAGACTACCTTTCAATGAAAAAATGAATGATATGGCGTTTAGTTTTTGTTGACATTGTAAAAGAAAATGTTGGGGGGTTTAGTTTTACAAGTAATGGCATCATAAATGTCTGGGACAGTGGAATTAATGCTTAAACTATTTTTTCATTTTTTAAGTCCATTTAAGTTCATTACTTCAAGTCCATTAAAGCCTTATTTATTCAAAATTTACAATACACACATTGTGCATACACTTCTTGCCATGAAGAGTCATTTTATTGTACAGTTGCATTCGCATACATTGACTGAATAATCAGACAGAAACACAAAATACTACACATTTCTTTTTTAGGACACATTTACAAAATGTGTTACATGTATACATAGGGAAAGTCATGAGCAATAACAAATAATACATACGCATATACTGTATATCATGTCTTATTAGCACATAAATATTACAATCAAAGAAACTGGTGTAATGTATTAAAAAATTATATACATTTTAATAATAATATATGTGTAATAATAATAATATGTATAAAAATTATAAACATTTTCATGCAAGCATTTTTAAACCAGGTTTTCCTTCTGTTGTTTATCGCAGAACTAGGCTCCAAAGATGTCCTCATGGTACCTCTTTTCAGCCTGAAATAAAAAAGGTCATCATTAAATTTACAAGCAAAGGATCTTACTTTGGGGTATATATTTACATCATTATGGCATCATTAGACGATTAAAGATATCCTGTGTCTATGATCTGTCATGACATAATGAGTGGTCACCTTTAGTTGTTCCAGATATTCTCCAGCCTGGGTGAGTGTTATACCCAGATGGCTAACCAGGATCTCCTGTATAGAGTGTGCTACATCCCGGGCCATGTTCATGCTCCCACACACATACACATGTCCAGACCTCTGGCCCAAGACCTCCCAAACCTCTTCGCTAAGCTGCTTCTTCAGGACATCTTGAACATACACCTGGGCAAAAAAAGGGACATGGTTAGGGTACTTGTTCTTCACTGTGTGTCTAATAGGCGGCCTTATAAATAGTATCATCGACAACTGTCTTTACACATAATCACAGCCTTAATTATGGCATTTAATGATCTGGCACACACTTTTCCTGATCAGTTACTGCATGGTTACAGATTCAAAAAAATAAGTGAGGTTATGCTCTGCCATCTGTTAGCTGTGATGTTTAATGGTGTAGTCATTTTTTGGGAGGTGAAATGCGTAGTGCAAGCTATACCTTGGGGAAACCGGGCTGGCGAGAGTATGCTGGAGTGATACTCTTCAACGTGCCATTTTCTCTCAGGTTGAAAGTCTCCTCTTTATAGAGATGATCTGTGTCTGCATTATGACACCCAAACACCAGCATCATTGGACTCTTTTTCAGACCTGCAATAAAACATTTGCTTTAGACACTACAGCTAACAGGTATTTGTGATTTCTTAATTTCTCGTGTTTCAGATCGTAGACTGCTTGTCTAGGTGTGGATCTGTGAGTACCTGTCTTTTTCAGCTCATGGAAGCGCTGTTGCCAGAAGCTGCGGAAGGGGGCAATGCCACTGCCCGCTCCGATTAGGATAGTAGGGGTGGTGGGATCTGGTGGAAGGTGGAACCCACCGGATCTGAAATCATAACCATCAGGTAAGCATAAAATATATTTCAAACTTGGGAAAAGT
The DNA here is from genome assembly GCA_028565825.1 of Olivaichthys viedmensis. Lineage (NCBI taxonomy): Eukaryota > Metazoa > Chordata > Actinopteri > Siluriformes > Diplomystidae > Olivaichthys > Olivaichthys viedmensis. The sequence goes on along the minus strand of JAOUQW010000047.1, from coordinate 19,321,403 downwards.
TACTTTGATGCCAGAATTGGTGCCTAAAGATTTGGTTAAAGCATTTGATTAAGTACCTATGAATAAAGCAGGGAACTGTCTGTCCTTCTTTGAGGGTGTTGAGCCATGTGCTGCAGACACCATGATGTAGAGGACCCTTTCCATCTGTTTAGAATAAAGAAACATTGTAGGATGTTATTTACTCAGTCCTTTTACAGTGTCTGTAGTATAATAGCATACGGTTCTCATGTTGGTTAGAATGAAGTTCCTATACAGTAGCAGTGTTCTACTTATGCTGTGTATGGAGGTTAGTATTGCAGATTGTCCTTTACCTTGGGTGTGGTAGTTGACCACAGACATGGTGAGGTGAAGCTCGTGAGGGTAGAGATCAGGGGAGGAGCTGACCGAGTAAAGCCGGGGTTTCAGCAGGGGTAGCTGGCTGAAGAGGAAAGCTGCAGAGAGCTCTAGGGAAGGAAACTCCTCAATAACCTCCATGAAGTTAGGCCTGCGGAATGCCTTCCATTCTGAGTAGCACTTGAAGTCCTGTAGAAAGCCATAGATGCCATAATATAAACTTTTAAAGTTACACACTGTGATGACATCAGGGAAAAACTGTTTGTGCTCTTCACTGTCATTAAATATGGACTTTAGCCTACCGATGCCAGTGCTAGCAGGCCCTGTTGGTCATCTTCCTTCTTGGTCAATTGTGAGAGCTTGCGTAGGAAGCCTTGGGAAGGTGGTGTGGTGATATCCAGAAGGTATGTAAGAGCCTGGATCAGAGAGCAGGCTGGGATACGAGAATCTATTTGCCATCTTTCACCCCCTACAGGATACCATAGAAAAGATCCTTAATTATTACATGGCTCTATTGAACACTCAATTCTGATTGGTCAATGTGGAGATCTGTTGTTTCTGAGTAACAGACTGCAAAACTGCAAAAATGACCACTGGGTCCTGATCTTGTATCTTTTTTTGACTGACAGTTGCTGTTACTCGTAGCACGTTAACATCAAAATAGGTTTCATTCACCTCGTCTCACTTTACCATGAATGTAAATGTTCAGTTTAACGTTGTAACACTAAATTGTCTACTGTTGCTATTGTATCTCATATAACTAAGATAGCTAGCTAACATCCTACTAGTGGAAGAGTCTGCTAGAACTGGTGTTCAGTTCTCTATGTTGTTATTGTAGCCAATCTGGCTGTACATTATCCATTACATATATACTGGGATTTTCCATTACATGATAATTGATAGTACATTTGGTAGGAATGTTACCAGAGCTAGACTCAGGGAGGTACTCAAGTCGGACACTCTGATTGGTGGGAGGAGCATTGCGGAGGTGCTTCAGAATGCCCATCACCAGCTCAGGTGAATTCCCTGGGAAAACGCCCATATGGTCCCCTGCAGCATAATTCAAGACCTCTTTCCCGCTATCCACCTCCAGTTCTACCAATATAGTGGAGCGTCTGAAAACAAAGACAAGAAACAAGATCAAGCAGTCAAAAACAGTAGTTCAAAAATGGGCTGGCATCAGTCAAAAGCAAGGTAAGGCAAGACAATGTCCAGACTAAGCATACTAGAAACGGACCTTGACTCAGCGCTCTGTAGATTCGTCCTCCTTTTCAGCTTCATGGGAAACACAGTCTTAGAGTGAAGTGTTGAAAGAGCTGTGAGGACAACACATAGGCCTTTCAGCATCAAAATATTCAAAATGTTCTTAAACAATTCTACCATTCGTGACACACTGATTGTATCGTTTAGCATTAATATTCCATTAGCACCGATATCTAGTATTTTGCTGTGTTAGACAGGGTACCTGGGATGCAGTCTAGGGTGCTGCTGTCAGACTGCACTCGGTGTCTCAGAGGGTCCCAGATTTCAGTTAGATGCTCAGTTGCTGAAAACTTGCCCTTGATGTCAAACTCCTCACATGCAGCCTACAGGAAAAAATAGAATTATTTTTTTAGAAAATGCTGAATGCTGCTGAATGTAATGTTTAGTTGCCATTAAAGGTGACCAGTGTCTCGCCAACCTTGAATGCAGTGCAAGCCCAGGCAGAGAAAGCCTCTTCCTGCCCATTGAGCTCATCTCCCTCTCCTATGGAAGTCACACGCTTGGCTCCCAACTCTGCAAACTTATCATCCATGGCATGAGCAAAAGCACAAAACTGAGGGTACATGCGAGAGCCAAGGCCAAAAACGCAGTACCTGTGTGATGGAAAGAGATTAAACTCAAACCTCTTGTTCTCAAACAGTTCTACAGTTATTGGTTGTAATTTTGACCATTTATCTTTTAGATCTACTCAGTACTAACCTGACGTTGTTGTGCAGTTTTTTCACGCTCATAAGCTGCTTCTTAAAACTCTGATAAAAAAAGACATTATCATGGTGTCAAAAAGATCTATGTTGCATACATCGATATATTTTTCTCCCATTTTTTTCCCAGTTTAGACGTTGCTCCCCCTATCACATGACACCTCCTAGTTCAGGAAGGTGAGGACTAAAATGTCTTTCCTCAGAGACATATGAAGCCAGAAACCGCATCTATTCAAAATGCTGCTCACTCAACATCATAGATTAACTAAATACATACATAATTAAATAACTGCCCTTATGTGGCCTACTAAATCTTTAGAGATCTTTATCAGATGTGACAAGTGTTGTGTATATTGGTGCATACCTCTCCATTTCCTGGAGAATCTCCATTGCCAAATGTGCTGGTCACCACCATCATAAGATGCTCTTTCTCAAGATCATTAAAATTGTAGTCCTCCATGCAGAGTAGCTGTATCAGGAAAAATTAATGAGTTCTATCTCACAGAGAGTTTTTATTTAACAGATAAATTGCTGCTCATTTAAATAAAAAAACTTAAAGCTTTATTTGCATCTGGAAGGAATGATATGTTGGGATGGTTTTCTTACCCTGGGGTTGAAGGCACAGCTGAGCATTGACTTGAGCTTCTTGGCAAAGGTCTGTGATTTTCCTGTTTCAGTAGCATAGAGAATGGTGCAAGGCACTCTCTTCACCAAGGCAGATTGCATGAGTGTTTGAGAGAATACCACCGCCCTGGAGAGGTAGAATTCAAGCACATGGTCAGCATCGTAAATGTTTTTCGCTAACATTCAAAACAGTCATGAAATAAAATAACCAAGGAGCATAGTAATTAGCATCATATTAGAAAGTAATATGTTGTCTTACTTCATTAGTGCTTTGAAACTGATTCTTTTTCGCTTCTTCGGTTCTTTTGTCTCGTCTTTCCAGACATGTGTTAACCAGGGATCAGGCTTCAAACGACAACAAAAGCAAGTTAATACAAGGAAAATATTTGTATGATATTTTGACCACTTTTTCCATAAATTTAGGCTCAAATGTTGTCCTGGACCTTTTATAAGGCCGGGATTTTGGCCTATATGTTACTCATTAAGCAAAAAGGATATTTTCTAACTTCAAAGGCTTTAGGTTTTAGTGTAAGATTTGTTCACTTGTGCTACCTGGTAGTAATAGAACGGGGAGAGGATGTAGCTGATCATCTCCTGGTGGAACACAGGGGTCAGAGAGCCAGACATGGGTGGCACCAGCCAGATCCAGTCAGCGGGACATCCACCACGCAGACGCACTTCAGTCTCCATGTGCTTCATGAAGGACTCAGCAGCAGAGTGGTGGTCTATGATGGTCACCTTATTTTTCTGCATCACAAGACAAGAAGGCATTATATTATATACATAAATTTCTTCTTCTGTTAATTGCAATGTTTTATAGAAATACTGGATGTACAGAAATTACAGCCAAACAACTGTGGCTAAAATATATGCTTCGTATTTGTTTTACCCACATAATTATACATACAAGGACTTTGTACCTGGAAACTGTGAATCACTGCAACATTGACGGCAACCAGAGCCTCGTCCTTCCACAATGATGACAGTTTGTGTGTGTCCAACCCCATACAACGACCAACCCGCTGTAGAACATGGCATCAGAAACAAATTACTTTTAAATAACTATCCAAACCCAACATTCTGTACTATCTCTTAGTGAGTAAAATAGGTTTACCTCCAACATGTTGTAACGCTGAGTATCACAGAAGTCCCTCACGCCAATCTCAGTGCCCATGTACCAGCCATTGAAGGGACATGCTGTGAACTCAATACCACCAATCTCCAGCAACATGTTGGACACTGCAGGCACTGTGTACCACCTGAGGTTCAGCTCTTTAAACCACTCATAACTGGATAAAATACATATCAATAAGTGATAAATCATAAATTCTCAGATCTGAGTATGTCAAATACAAATGTTTTACCAATGTATACTGAGGCCCCCAAACCTCATAAACCCCTAAACCATATGATTTGCCTTTGCTCAGTTATACCTAGTTACAGTCCTCAGCATTGAAGGATTGGTTGCATCTTGTGGGCTCCAGCTGTCAGCACTTCACTGAAGTTCACATAGTGCTCATGAAGCTAATAAGTGTTGGGGTATTTTTTGAGAACAGGAATGTCTCACTGGCAAAACTCATTTTGTTATATCCTGGTGGAAAAAAGGGGGCAAAACAATTGATTTAATAAAGGACAAAGGGCTTTTCCACTCAGCCCTGATCTTTAAAGTATGAAGGGTTTGTTGAGTTAAAGGTTCTTTGACTGCAGACCCTTCAGAGGCAAGGGAATTGTTGTGTTCTCAGAGCCTGGAGATTTACTTGGATTTTACTACAAGCTCAAGTAGAACGTAAGCAACGTAAGAGACCTTAAGTACACCAGTGAAGAGGCTTGGTGGTCTGCATACTGACATAACACACTGACATAAACAGAACTAATCGACAAGCATACAGATTTGTCAGTAGATTCATCTAATAGTGCCTTTGCAAAACAACAGCAAAATATTATTCTTTATTTTTGTGCTGTAAACACTCACAAACTTGTCCATCACCTAACCACTTTGTGCTTACAAAACTCACTGAAGCATGTCCCATTTCTCATATCTTGCCTTGGTTTGGCAGCAAATTGATGAAGTGTTTTCCATCAGGAAAGAATTCAGAAGGCATGCCACCTTTTTCACATTTCAAAAGCCGAGATTTGCCAACAACAATGACTCATGACTAAAATAAAAATAAAATAAAATAAATAATAATAATAATAATATTAATAATGAGCTTGAACCAGTACTACTGTACTGGTAGTACAGAGTACAGATACCTTTTTGTAGTACGTTTTCACTGTGCCTTGAAAGCAACATTGTGCCTAGAAAGTTGCTATGCTTTATTTATAACCCAAATTATGCATGGTTCTGTTTAAAGGCCATATGAAAAGTATGGAACTATTAAACCAGCCAAAGTGTTTATGATGTTTGGCCCAAACTCCTTTTATGTCATAACTCCAAGTTAGAGCCATACATACATAGAGTTATACATTTTATATAAGGTGTTTATCACTTACTGTGGGTGCTCCATTTTAACCTCCAATATCGACTCTGGGGGAATTTCAAATAGTTCAGGATCTTCTCCATTGGCCTGCAGGACCAGTGGCAGCACATCAAAGAGGCCGTATTTTGGTGTCCATCCAAGATGGATACAAATCTGTTAGGAGGCAAATTAAACAAGAAGAAATGGGCTCAGGTTACAGAATACATCAAGAAAGCGAACATCAGTTGACGTGTTACTTGTAGATACCTCTGTGAATTCCACATTAGCAGGGTCTCCTAGAACACTGCCATCTCCCATCTGATAGCCAGCGTATCTTATGAGCTGACTGTTCCAAACACGGAAATCACGTTGGCCATCGGTTCTTTGAGGGAACACCGTGATGGCTGACCTGTAAAATAATAGCAATTATAACAACAAGAACAACAAAATACTACTATTACTACAAATAACAATGATAATTAATATTATTATAATAACAATATTATGTCCATAGGACAACCAGCATCAAGCTCCCACATCTACATCATCAAAAATCTGCATACCTCAAGTTGCCTCCATTTGAAGCAAACTTAAGATGAGCACACAGAAACTGGAACATGTCCTCCGCTGTCCTGCATTTGCGTGCATCAAACACCTGCAGAGGAGGGAAAATTGTCACATCGTTGCACACATATAATGACACATCATCAAGTTAAATATGAGCTGCAAAAGTGTCCAACCTGTAAATTTGACCACTGAATCCTGCCGATGCACCTCGGTGCGTTCCTCCAAGCCTGTTTGGCCCCAAATGCGAGCTCCTCTGTGGTGAGCTGATAGGATCCGGTGGCATCAATCTCTCTAGCAACCTCATTAACCCGGGCCAAATGCACCTCTATTTTAGAGCTGCGTTAAATGATGAATATGAACAAGTTACGTCTTCTGCGATTAGGGTTGTCGGAGTAGATTGACTGTTTCCAGCCTAATCCTGATTTAAAAGTATAAATGATTCCAACAGAGACTACATTTTATCAAAGCTAAATTAGATCTGCCAGCGCAAAGTCATTTTTCAGTAGTATAGGCAGTATAATTAAAAAATAACCTAAGTGGGCTGTAAACTGCCCAACTTGGCAATGCTGATTACGGAACTGCTGATTAACATTCATGAAGCAAAAAATACACGTATCTTTAGATTATGCGTACTTTTTGAAGGATTTGTAGTACTGGTTGATGAAGTCGATGGCCTGTGTGAGGAGCTCGTTGGAGGAAGGTGGGAAAACAGGGGGGGAGCGAGTTAGAGACTTAAGATTCATTATGGAGCTCTCGCACACTTTGGGATTGCAGCACTGACCCTGAAATGGCAAACAGGCACAGTTCAGGACACAGTTTGTCTAAAAGTGAGTGACGTATTAGTGTTGTCGTCTACTATAAACAATAAAATTGTATTGGTTCACATATTTTGGGGAGTGGACGAGTACAACATTTAGGCTAGGGCCGAAACTGCATTCTACCATAAGAAATGTATGCCAAAATAGTATAGTATGATAATACACCATACATATTAAGTGCATATTAAGTAGTGCACTAAAGGTTTGTTAAATACTATCGTACTAAATAATAGTTGTACCAAAAAATAAATAGTATTAAATAGTAGAAATATTGTTTTATATAGTACCATAGTACATGGTTTTATATAGTAATAAATAGTACTGTACAAAATATCAAATATTACTAAATAGTACTACATTAAACAGTGTTCTAAAGTAATACATAG
>JAOUQW010000047.1:19291885-19303397 GCA_028565825.1 Olivaichthys viedmensis | reverse complement strand
CTTGCTCAAGGGCCCAACAGTGGCAGCTTGGTGGAGCTGAGGTTTGACCCATGACCTTCTGATCAGTAGCCCAGTGCTCTAACCACTGAGCCACCACTGCCCCTGCCACCCCACACCACCAGAGGTCTCGGTCTCCGGAGTTCTAACACTTCTGCTTCACAGTTCATACACCTGTTGCACATTTCACAGTCATCACGTTCACTATTTATACAGCTCACTTACCCGGACATGTTGCGAAGTCTAGCCCATATTTATATGACAATTCTGATTATTCATGTGAAATTTGTGTGATATTTCTGTATATGGCCAATACATATCCAGACCACGTACTGCATCAGATATGTAATCAATCGGCCCAGCTCCAGTTTAAATCTAGCCCCAAGCCTGGCCCAAATACTCGTGCTATATCCAGGCCACATACTAGTAGCAATTAAATAAAATAAAATGTTCAGTGAGTCAGATCGTTCAGCTCCGCTTACCATTAAGAGCTGACTCTTTTGGCTTTGGTTCATATTATAGAAAAATAGGTAGCCTACCTCTGACTAGTTTAACTGCCAAAGCCAAATCATGGCTCATAGAACTAAAAGTCAGAAGTTTAGGGTTAGTTACACAAAGATTATTGCATATTATCCCTCACTGGGAGGCTCGCTCATTGTTTCCTCGCCGGCGCAGGCTTAGGCTCAGGCTTAGGCGCAGGCTTAGGCTCAGGCTTAGGCTCAGGCTTAGGCTCAGGCTTACGTGCTGCAGAGAGAGCTGAGGTGAGCCTGTGCTACCCTCCCCTTCACGCTGGTTGCTGCCCTGTCGTGTTGTGGAGGAGGTGTGCTGAGTTAAGTATAACCGGCGGCTCACAACGCGGTTGGTCTGTTGGCGTTGCCGCCAGAGAGGCCACAAAGCGCACCACTGCCATGAGTTTGAGCCTGCGCCGGAGAGCTTACAAATATTTGGAAGTCCGTCAAAACAACAAAATAAGTTTTGACCAGCACACTAATGATATCTAACGCTGCCAAGAAAGAGCACTCCGTGTCTCCCCTCATCTCCTGCTGACACTATACAAAACCATAATAGAACCCATTCTAATGTACTGTTCAACCTGCTTTTTTTTACCATGCTGTCCACCACAAATAAAAACAAACTCACTTCCTCCAAAATCATAGGTCTCCCAACTCGCAACATCATGGACCTTAACAATAGAGCCATTCTGCAAAGAGCAACTGCAACATCTCAAGACCCTGAACATCCCCTAAAGCCACACTTTTCTCTACTCCCATCTGGCTGCCAATAAAGGACATTAGCTTGGAAGAAGGATTGTTTCAGCAAAAGCTTTGTACCATCTATAAAATCAGCTCTCAACAGACTGCCTCGCTGAACCAAATATGTTTCTCATGTATACAGTACATAATATGTTTGCAAACACAGGGTGCGATGGGCATACTATACACAAGGGAATGTATGTGTGTATGTATGTATGAGCTCAAAACAATGTAATTGTATTTAATGTCTGTATGTTTATATGTATAAGTGTGGATAGTTTATTGTTCAGGCTGTGAAAACAAATTTCTTCTCTATGGACAATAAAGAACCTAATCTACTTAGTTTAACCTTTAATCTGCTTGCCTACATTGCCTACATGCCTGCTTGCATTGTGTTTTGTCTTTGCATTAACCTTGTCTTTTGTTCATTGCCGTTTGTAAAATAAGCATATTGCACTAGCATCCATCTGCGTCTGCCTGTTTCTCCTGTTACAGATCTTGCTTCTTTACAATGTAACTAACATTTTTACTCGGAGCTCTTTGGTTCATAAAATAATGACATATAAATAAAGTGCATCACATGACGAACAGTTAGCCGAGAATGAGCAGCCAATCCAGTTTCTTTTTATCCTCTGAAAAGGGGGTTATCAAAAGGCTATGATTGCTATACTGACTACCCAATACACTTTAACCTTGTAGTTATTGTTTCATTTCAGAAAGAGAGAGAAAGAAATGCGTCACTCTGTTTATACTGTATGTAGCTGGCAACTTAGTTTTAGGGCACCTAGAAAAATTATGCATTTTTTATTAGCAGTTACTTTAAGTGCAGTATGGAGAAAGTATTCATGAAATAACAGCATAAAAACATTTTTGAATAAAACACAACCACGCCTCTGGGACACATTAACAGCATTAGACTATTGTAACATAAACCTTTCATTAATGAGATGTATGGGGATTTAGTTAATAATGTCCTACTAACACTTAAACATAGTAATTAATCCCTTAAGACCTCTCAGTCACTGTGTTGTTGTTTTATTATTGAACTCTGCTGCTAATAATGTTTTTATGAGTGCATGTCTGTAGGGATGGTTACTTCAATGAAAACATAAACCTCTGGTACAGTTAGCATTGTAAAAACATGATTTGTTAACTCAAATCAAACATGAGATATTTTTTTTTTAATTAAAAGAATTGGATGCTATAAGTGAGGTGTTCTTTAAAGGCTTGAGTAGGTTCGATATGCCGGTCAGAGCACATATGACAGGACCCCAGGATATGGTTACTGCACTTTACTAGCAGTGATATTTCACAGTTATGCATAACAAGCACGCCTCATACTGGGGTTGGTGAATATGGATGGTTGAGTGGGTGTGTATGTTTGTGTGGTTCTGGAACAGAAAAAAACAGCATGTACATTAAATAGCTATATCCATATCTGGAATCCCAATATCTAATCCCCTATATAATAATCCAAATAATATAATACAGTAGTTGAACAATGAGTAATAACTAAATAATATTTCTATATACAGATGTATCTATGCATATAAAGAACACTGGACACATAATGAGTGGTCAAAGGCGCCACCTAGAGGTTCAAAGAAAAAAAGGTTTAAAACACTGCTCTACAACTGTCATTACTGATGCACGCACAATGATGATGACAATACAAATAAGTTAAAAAAAAATACAAATAAACTTTATGGTTACTAAAAGGGAAGTGGACAGTAATGCAATCCGAATATCACTTCTCATAAGCCTACATTTCCTTAAGCACCATGACTGCAGTCTAAGGATCATAGTCACAGACAATAGGCTAAAGTCTGCAGACTCATGTAGTTCCCTTTTTTTTCACCAATTAACATCAAAGCTCCAGGGTCCTGGATTCGACTCTGAGTTCCGGTTACTGTCTGTGTGGAGTTTTGCATGTTTTACCCATGTCTGTGTGGGTTCCTTCCCATCCAGGGTGTATCCCTGCCTTGCCGCCAGTGTTCCTGAGATAGGCTCCAGATCTGACCAGGTTAAGTGGTTACTGAAAATGAATGAATTAATAATTAACAAAATCAATACTACAGCCACCTGCCCCAAGATGCCACTATCTCTGTATCTGTCCTGCAGATTTACGTAGAATGATACCTAAAAAAATATATTTTATTTCCGTCTTCTTTGATGCATGCAATGCATATAGTTAATACATTATTTACCTCTTTCCATGGTGCATGTCAAACACTAACAAAAAAATATGTTTTATCTGCAGGAGCTTTAGGTTTCACTTCTCTTCTTCCATAAATGTATGTGTAAAAAAAAAATCACTCTATATTCCTTCGTAAGGTTTATAAAATCTTATCTTAAACACCATTGTAAACTGAAATCAGTAATAGAGACACAATAATGTATTTGTAAAGCTTCAACACAATGTTCACTATTTTCTCACTGATTTTCAAAGACTTAAAGTATTTGCAATTTGGAGATTGTTTCTTACGTCCTTTTTGGCTGACTTTATCTTTGTCAAATCAAGTGGGCTTTTATTGTCATTCCTCCATATAGCTTGTATACATTGGAACGAAATGTCGTTTCTACAGGACCTTGGTATGATAAATGTGGAGACAATCAAATGAATATAGATAAATTAAATATATACAATATTGTTCAAATATTTAATTTATTAAAAGTTTCCCTTATCAGTGAGTTTCTACATGATAGCACTAAGGTTTTAAGACCGGTATTAGTATTTGGAGAGGATTAACTCCTAATGACTATGTGTGGAAACTGTAGCTGCTTGTGAAACATACTGACATTGGAAGGCAATGTGGACTGTATAGTAGGTAGCTGCAAGCGCATACTGTTTGCCCAGATAGCAATTAGGCTTGAGACAGAATTCAAACCATGACTGTTTATTGTCTTCTTCTGAGTAGATAAACTACAACTTGAACCACACTGGGCAGACTATATAGATTCACAGATAAGCAGAACTGGGTACGCTGTTCAATGCTACAGGGCTTAGATGAGGTAGGACATTTAAGTTTATATATGTGTGATGTGTAAGTAAATATACAAATTACAAAATTATAATTATAACATTATATGTGCATTTCATTAACATAAAAAACTTGCAGTAGTTCCTAATAGTATTAACAAAAAGCAATCATCCCTATCTGGTTAAGGCAACTAGAATTACAAGGCAATACCAGAATTGTCCACTAAAGGGAAGTAAGAGCATATATTGTACTCTTAGTGAAGCATGCATACACAAGGTTAATTATCGTGACTAAGGTACCAAGTGCACTCAATCCAAAATAATATACTTAAAAAATACTCACAAAATAAAGTAGGCTAGGTGAGGATGAACATAAGTGACAGGATAATTAATAATATTAACATATTACACATAAAGTAGTAGTGCTAAAAGGCTTCTGGTTTTATGACCATATCTTAGCTCAATAAACTGATGACATTATTACATGAACTCTAAAACAGCCTATTACCAGGTTGGGTATAGAAAGCCAACTCACATTTTCTCAGTCAAGGCAGCATACGTCACGACATTGCCAAGATACCGACACCAAACCACGTGTTAACCCCAAATGTATGTTAGGCTAGATAGAATAAACTACCATTGGGAATGATGGAGCAAATATTCTGTGACTACACTAGCTATTTCTCATCGGAAATAAAATCTTAAGTCAATTACAAAAAAACTTATTTTCCCACAAACTGCTCCCTCTCCCCGGTGTTTTCCGCCGACATTTTTGTCCAGACTGGCTGCTGCGCCCGAGATGATGCATAGGAGTATGGGATATGAAGGACAATGAAGGATACATGCATGCTGCCTGTAAAAATCAGTTAGTTGAATGGATCTCAGTAGGCAGCATTATATGCAAACATTAGATTCGGGCAGGACTTGATGCCTTCCTGTCTCCGAATACAGCATTAGTAGGCAGTAGGTTTCGGACACACCCACAATTTGTGTGTGAGCATGATAGGAAAGGTAAAAAGAACTGCAGTTCTTAAACAGCAATGAAGGATGGTGGTAAGGTTTGGGAAGAGTTGCTCAAAGAGTTTAATAGCGACCTCGGTCCTGCTGGCACGCGGAGGAGCAATGACGTCCTCGCCGGGATCAGGAGGCAGGGTGGCGTTGTCGTCCCCGAAGCCCGGGAGCGGAGCAATGACGTCCTCGCCGGGGACTGGAGAAACTCGGCCACGCCTCCTGTGAAGGTCAGAGAATCCGGCCACGCCTCCTGCGGCTTCATGGAATCCGGCCACGCCTCTTGCAGCGTCAGGGAATTCGGCCGCACCTCCTGCGGCGTCATGGAATTCGGAATCCTACTGCCTACTAAAGCCGTTTTAACATTTAACACATTTATTATGAACACGACCAAACCTCTACACACACACAGCACAACATGAAACACAACAGAAGACAACTTGAGACAGAAACACGGGGATACTTAAAGGGGAACACAAACAAGGAACAGTTTAATAATTAACAGAATCAGACAGGGCAGACTAGACTAACACAACACAGTACTGAGCTCACACGCAGTGAGTGTCGCCGTTGCACGTGACAGAGAGAGAGAGGAAAGACACAAACAAGGGTGTGCACACAATGGCATCTTAATGAAATCACAAAACAAACCAATAACCATTGGTCACAACAAAGAATACCCATAATGCCCTGAAGAGTTTATGACCTACATAGTGAATAATGTGTGGTTTCTCATGTGTACAGCAATACAGAGAGACAAAGCGGGGTGAAGCACATGCTGGTGGAACTAAAATTATGATCAAAAGATTTTTTTATAAGAGTCTGAAGGATACATGAGCTGAAAGTGTGCAGACTAATATGAAAGTCCCACTGTACGGCAAATATGCTTGATTTCATTTCTATGTAATTGGACAGTTGCTTGCAATCAGAGCCCCTGCAGTCTGTTAGGCGCTCTTAACTTAAAAGTTGGATTTGTTACACTCATATGGCTTTGTTTTCCTCTTGGAAATGCATGGAAGTTTGTATATACCAAAGAGCATATAGCCAATCGGGTTGCAACCTTCAAGATTCTGAAGCAGGTGGCAAGCTAAGTGTACAATAACTATTAGACGCTCTGTGGGCAGAGTGTCTGAGGTGAGACTACCCTTTAATAAACTCTGCATCTTGATCCCTCTTATTCTTATAAGATTGTTATAGCGCCAAACTTAACTATTTTGTGGTTAGGAGTATTATTCCTAAATTAAAAACATTAATGTCTCATTATCTTTAAACCTCATTAATCTGCAGCCTGAAAACACAGCCAGGTCATAGTAATTCAGATTTGGATTATAATGCTTATTTTCAGTTTGCACCATAGACAGCACCTAAAACCCTTTAGGAATATAAAATGGCTGCTTACCATTGTGTTGTCTTGGAATTTTATGATTTATGGTCATACATTGGCCCTGCTCTTTAGTCTAGCAAAGTCTAAAAAACATCCCACAGTGGTCATGATCCACCTCCTTGCAGTTTTCTAGTAATAATAGCTTACTGTATGTGAAAGCAAAATCAGTGTGGGTGCAAACCGAGTGTGATACTGAATTGCTGGATGGGCCTCTTGTCGTGGATTTGTGTCACAGTTCATGTGAAGTATTTTTAGACTGTGGCCAGTGGGTGGTAGTAAATACACATTTAATTATATACCATTTAATTTGCCATGGTTTGCAAATTTGTGAAGAGGTTTGAGCATAGCATAATTAATCATTATAAATGAATTGTAAAGTTATCAAAATGTTCAGCTATGGCGAAGCTGTTTGTTGATTTGTTGCTCCTGACTTACAGTTCACCTCAGTCTCAGTATTAACATAGAAAAAAGGAAGGGAAACTGGCAACACCAGCTTCTGGCCTAGATAAAGACATTTCAACAATGGGGGGGGGGTGTATGGGCTTCAAAGCTGAAAGTACCAAATAAAAGACCCAATAAAGGTCAGCGGATAATGCCCAGACATAATAAGTTATTTCCAGTGTGTCTATTCAGAGGCCATTTCTAATGGGTGTGAATGGGTCCTCTTTATTTCACTTCCAAATTAGACTGAGGAAATCAGAGGCGATGACTGATACAATACAACGTTTCCAACTGGCTCCGAGCTTCATGTGCAGTGCAACATTTCCCTAAAGACAGATGGCAAAAGAAGTAGTTTGGAAACATCAGTTATCTTCCACTATAACAGTTTTATGGATTACAGCAGCATTTTTCTTTTTTCTAAGAGGAATAAGACGCTTGTCTTGCATAATTGTTCTATCTGCTTCAAATTTGTCCAATTCATTTAAAAGTGAACATGTTTCAATTTGAGACAATTCATACTTTAAGTTGAGGACAGTTTATTTTAGAACGATTTATTAAGACATGAAATATTAAGACATAATAATAAATATCACAGGATGTCTGGATCAAATGAAGTATGAAATCAGGTTGAGATCAAATCTAAACTGCTAAGCTAGAAAAGGCTAGAGTTTGGCTTTTAAATTTGCTGATGTAAGGCCCACGCACACAACACTGAACACCGGATGTTGATGACGCCAGTGCCAATACAGCTGACGACTAGCAGACTATTCACATCCATTCTGTCAATGATTCAGCCTCAGAATACAGAAATGATTGGTGACTAATATCCAGCTCATTTCAGAATTCATATAGACGTGGTCATGAGACAATTGTAACAGCAACAAGTCCTATCCTAAAAGTCTGACTTTAAATGCATGTCACACCAGCTCAACAGAACACAACCCCAGTCCAGCAGAGGTCGCACTCACCAGAGTATTGACTGTTTATTCAATTATATCAGTGTCAGGTGAGACTCATTAGCTTGCTGCTATTTATATCTCGTCCATCTTTCAGTTAGTGTAAAGAAAAGTCGTGTAATTGCCTTTGGATTTTATTATTTTTGCTTTTGGGCTGTTTTTCCCCTGGCTCGCACTCTGCACTGATTATGACTTTGGGACAGTGTTTCAGATTGTGGATTTTGCATGGCGTTGTTTTGGATTGTCACTTTACCGCTCAAAAAACCTTGTGCATATGGATTTTGGATTTGCAAATCCCTGTTGAGTCTGCACTGTTACACTGCATTACAAATATCGTTGAAATCACTTTTAAAGTTAGGATTTGTAGCTGATTTTGTTCAATTTTAATGTACTAACTCCAATAGATAAAGCTATCACAATGAAAGGTTCCTCGCAATACTTTTAAGTGGCTTCTTTAGTTCTCTCTGTTTTCATCATGCCATTGACTGTGGTAAAGAAACCAGCTTATTCGTTTCCAGTGATCAGAAGACAAAGCCTGGTTCCTCTTTCATGTTCTGTCTGAATCTGATGGATATGCTATGGCAATGAGGTGGGACATGACCATTTCTCCATTTTAGTCATTGTGTCTTGAAACGGACTGAGTCAGCAAAAGGACTAGAAGCAAGAACCAATATTTCTCATGCGGTCTTTCACAGGACTAAAAGAAATCCTGAAATCATTTGATGATAATTATATTGGCTGAGATAAAACTATGATCGTGGCCTGTTTTATGTAACAGAATGCCTTTTTGTTAAAAAGGATGAAGGCTTTATAGATATAATTTACATACTCAAGAGATCAACGCCAAAATCCTGTTAAGGGCTCTTCTGCCAGACAAGAAATCAATCTTTTTATGAGTCAAATTTGCACCCCAATATACAGCGAGAGTATGTATAAAGTCCAAAATCTGCACTTTATATGTATTTAGAACTTTTATACGAGAGACACCACTAGCCACATCAAATCTGTCCATTTAACTTTGAAATGTAAGCAGATGAATCCATGACCAGAGTGTTTTAAACACTTCATGTTATTTATGTTAGTTTAATCATTAAGAAATACCAAAGATCATCTTGGGAGTCCATGTTTCAAATAAGCTCATATCTGAGTACTTGAAGCCCAATGATTATCATACAAAAAAAAAAAACTTCATCAAAAAGTCTTTATAAAAGCACACAGATCCTTTTAGAAGACACAGGTTTAGGGTTCAGGTAGGCATGGACAGCCTCCTCAAATACTTCCTTCACCCCTTCTTGGTTGAGAGCTGAGCATTCGAGGTAGTTGACGGCCCTGATTTCTCGAGCCATTGCTTTTCCCTGCTGATCGGTGACAGGAATCAGTTTCTGCTCTTTTAGTTTTTTCAAAACTTCTGGATCTTCTCTGTGGTCTTTTTTGGTCCCCACTAGCACGATGGGCACATTGGGGCAGTGTTTTGATACCTCAGGGTACCATTTCAGCTTGATATTCTCAAAAGAGGTTGGGCTGGAGATGGAGAAGCAGATGATGAAGACGTTGGTCTGGGGATAAGATATGGTGCGCAGGCGGTCGTACGCTTCCTGACCTGCTGTGTCCCATAGATTAAGGCTGATGGGCTTGGACTCCACTGTGATCTCTGAACTGTAATTGTCAAACACGGTAGGGATATACTCTTTAGGGAAGGCATTAGTGGTGTAGGAGATTAGAAGACAGGTCTTCCCCACAGCTCCATCCCCAACCACCACACACTTGATGCTCTGCATTTTCAGACCTGTTCCACCTTCTTCAGACACCTGAAAAAAAAAGTCATACCTTTGTTGACAGCCATGCCAACCATACTGCTAGTCAAAAGTTTGGACACACCTGTTTGTTTTTACTGTTTTCTACTATTTTAGAATAATAATGACGACATTAACACTATGAAATAACACATATGAAATTAAGCAGTGACCAAAAAAAGTGAACCCATCCAGGCATCATAAGTAACAGTAAATGGGATTACTTATACCAAAAATAGAAATGTATTGCAATTTTTTGAGAAAAGAAAAACATCTCACATATACAGACACATTTGAAAAATAACTATGGTCTACTTTTATAGTACATAAGCACTAGAAAGGAGGAAACATCCAACATAAACGCTTATCTAAGCTCTATTACTTTATGTAAAACTGAAAAATAAAAATAAAATGTAACGATTGAGAGATTAAAACATACCCAGAGCAACGATCCTCTAGTTGAAGCGTACTGTGTTTTATCTGTGCAACACTAAAGTCAGCCTCCACACCCACACTACTATACAGCCATGTCAGCTACATTCACTTGTGTCTTCTAAACAGAAACATTGTGATGCCTGAGTAACGCAGTCATTATGAGGAACTAGTCTGTCTCATGAGAAGCTTTATTTAGCCTCCTTATGTGCGTTAACAGGATTACAAAATAACGAGTTCAAAGATAACTAGTGCAAAATAACACTATCAAATTAAACACTTTAGGCACTGGGATATTTCTGTAGAGCAGCAGTTGTATGTCTATAGCGTGAGAAAGAATAAAGTGCACTGTGTTGGTAAAGGACACAAAGGCTTTGTGTGTTACCATTTAAAAGAACTACTGGAGAATCAATTGAAGGGGTCAGCTATATGTCAGCTATCCAAGTAGAACCCTTTTATGAAGCTAAGAACCTTTATTTATCCAAAGACGCCAACATAAATTATGTAACAAAGAGGTTAAATTGAGAAGATAAAAAGTTCTTCGGTTGTTCCTCCAGGAAAACCCTAAAAGGTTCTATGTAGAAACCTATAACTAAGTGTTTCTTTTTAAGAAAGGGTACCAAGTAGAACCCTTTCATAAAGCAAAGAACTCATATCTTTCCAAAGTGATGTTACCAAAAGGTTAAATCTAGAACCTTAAAGGGTTCTTTGGTTGTTCCTTTGGGGAAACCCTTAAAGGTTCTATATAGAAACCTACAACTAAATGTTTCTTTTTCAGAAAGGATTCAAAGTAGAACCCCCTTTATGAAGCTGAGAACCTTTATTTTTCCAAAGAAGCCTACCGAAATTATGTAACAAAAAGTCAAATCTGTGAATGTGTATCACAATCCATAAATACAAGCCGATTCGTAAATGTGCTTCACTATCCACAAATTATTAATAACAACAATAACAATAAAAATAAAATTTTTAATTTAACAAGGATATTTAACATGGGTTTTTAGTTGCTTAAACATAATTGTTGCAATCTGGTATATATAAACATTCATTCTAACAGCGTCAAAGTGCATTTGACATAATAATAATAATAATAATAATAATAATAATAATAATAATATAAAATATATTATTTATAATTATTCTTATTCTTATCATATAATTTTTTCCCTGAGGCAGCCAGACTACTCAACATACTGCTGGCCTCAAACACACACCTGGTCTGATCAAGACCCCTTACCAACACACACCTTAGATAGTCACACACACCT
>JAOUQW010000047.1:19272243-19291785 GCA_028565825.1 Olivaichthys viedmensis | reverse complement strand
AGAATAAGTCTGTAATGTAATGAAACGTGGAGAAGGTGAAAGGGGTGTGCAGACTTTCCGGCTTGACTGTATATGTGTGTGTGTGTGTGTGTGATCTTTTTTTGTTTTTCAGTAAATATATTAAGTTATATTTTTAAAGCTGTTGTGATTTTTCATTTATATTAAAGCTGTGGCAGTCATGAAAAAATACCATTTATGTTAGCATAATGACCCAAAGCTAAGAATATGTTGTGTTTTTTAATTTTTTTATTTGTTTTTTGTTTTTTTAAGTTGGAGAATTAAGAAATGGTCTTCATGTACAGCAGGGTGTTTTTTATTTATTTATTATTATTTATTTATTTATTTATGTATGTTGTTTCCAAAGAAAAAGGTTTTGTCAGTACATTTTAAAATGTATTATTTTTATTATTTTAATTTTTTTTAAACGTTGTGGTTTTTTCTTTTTCTTTTTTTTTTCTTCTTCTTTGTTTGGTCATTTAAAAAACTGCATTAATCAGTAATCTGTTGGCCCGTGTTTTTCCTGTAAACATCCTACATTCTGCTTTAAGAGAGTAACTTGTGTTATTATTGTTGCTTATTGTTTTATAAAAATAATTCGACAGATAGTTTCATACAAAAATGCCAATGTGTCCTGAGCAGAAATTGAATTTGACACTCCGACTATAACCGCTATAAAAAAATAAAACCTGGTGTTGTGGTTGGAATTTCAACACCAAGTGAGCGGTGTTCATTCTAGTTAGCGAGCCTTCCTGTCCAAGGCCAATGGCTTTTTAGCATTTTTCCCTGACTAACATTCTGTCTTGGCTAGCCGGTTATCTGTTTACATATGACTGTCCCAAAAGATACAAAAGCAAACAAACTGCTAAGTGTTGACCGAGTGAAGCAACCAACCAAGAGACAAATAGCTTGAAGGGGATTTTCACGCACTGCTCGTTAACTTCCTGGTTTGGAGCGCTGAGTAGTTAAGTGCGAGTCCTTGCGTTTCAGTTTCTGTGATGGGAGCAGGATGGTCGAGCTGTTTGTACTGCTGTAGAAAGCCTTGAAATAAAATAAAGCTAGTGGTCATCAGTCTTGCAGTTTGTTTTCTCCCAGTGACTCATGATCGACTTGTTTAAAGCAGCCGACAATGTCTATCTTTATTTGGGAATCAGTTCTCTCTGTCACAAATAAAATTGAATCCATAGCGAACTCGGTACTCCTTTGGTAGCCTTTAGGTCACTTGGATATGTCCATAATTATAAACTATAGACTTGTCAGTATGGATCTTTCTAAGGTTCTGCATCATTCCACAGTTCTTGAGGGAGGACCTCAACTACCATGATCCCAAAGCGAAGCACAACACTTTTCATGGTGATGACCAGTTCATCAGTGTGGAGGACCTGTGGAATGCATGGAAGAGCTCTAAAGGTAGGGCTCTCTTTTATTCTCACTTATTTATTCTGTAGTTCGCTCTCCCGTTGCCCAAGTTTGCTTCCATGATGTGTTTGTGAACGTATTACGTAATGAGTTGAACCTTCCTCAACGTATAATATTGATCACACCTTTTTGTAATGGGTGACATCAGGTACTTCAGAGTCTCCAGCCCAAGTGCACCATTAGCAGGGGTGGGGGAGGGCGACATTATTGTAATGTCAAAGCCTTAAATGGAACCAAAACCCAAAAGGCGAGACAGCCATAACGTGGCCAGCACTGAATATAAACAGGGCAATAATTAATTACAAACGCTGCCAAGACCATGTGTGCGCATACACGGAAGGGCGAGTAGCCAATTAGATTGCAACCTTTAAGGTTCTGAACCATGTGGCCAGAAAAGTGTACACGTACCAGACCCTCAGCCTCAGACGCTCTGCCTACGGCCCACTAAGTAAATAGTAACTTAAGTGAATTAGTGCAGAGGGCGAGTCATAGCAGACCTGCGTCAAATAATATTCTGATGACCGGATGACCGAGTTTCATGGCAATGCTTGGACATAGTACACTTAATTTGCATTAATTTGCATAATCATGCATATTCATATATCCTCGCATTTTTAATGCATGTAAAGTTTTTGTGCCATTTTTGGTCACTTCTTGGGCATAAAAATAATACATAAAAATATGTTATAATTTATTATTCAACTTATGGTTTTAATTACCACTTTAGGGGTATTTAAAAAAAATTAAGATCAGAGTTTTAAAGAAGGAGTTGGTCCTTTTCAATTGCAATGAAAACCTTGGTTAATTTTCGGGCCGGCAAAATATATACTAATTTAAAAACGAATAAATTAGCACAACACGTTGCTTGGCAAAAATTGCGAATCTCACTTTTCTGCGGTATCTTTTGAAATGATCAGATTATAATTTTTTTTATTTATTTGTAGGCCTAGAAACACCTTTTAAACTTAAGTCGATGCTTGTAGCCATAATGTAAATGATGGGATTAATACAACACCTTATGAATGTTTTTGTTGGGTTAACTCCAGAATAAAAATAGTTTAAATGTTCCAGCAGTTCATCTTAAGTTACTTGGCATCTTGCCGTGTTCCTCAGGTGGCGTTTTAGTGACCTTGTTGATGTGCAGAACTGAGTCATGAGTATTTACCTTTTATTTCAGAGTACATCGAGTAGTTTTTCTTTTACCACTCGTGAGTACTTTGCATATTTCACTGTGAACGCCAACTTTTGATTATATGTCTTGGCCAAAAGCCAAAGCGTATATACATTGTTAATTATTGACTCGGCTGTAGCCGTTTGCTGCAGCATTTTGCTTGGTTGTAACACTTATCTAATTCAGTGTAATTTCAGATTTCCTTGAAAAAAATTATAATTTGTTGAAATTGGATGCTGTGATTATTATTATTTATTATAATCTTTTTAAAAATTATTTATTTATTTATTTATTTATATATATATTTTTTCTCCTCTTAGAATTATTGACACCCTTCACAAAAATGAGCAAAATGATTGTATAAAATATACATTTCACACAATTATTTAAAAAATATCCACTTAAACAGTTGGAGGAACTACTAATTATTTAAATTATTCTAATAAAGACAAAAAAAGAAAAAGTAAAATATTTATACCCCTAAAGAATATTTTAAATATATGCGAACAAATCATTTGTAAAATCTGTCATCCATTAATGAAACTCAGTGCTGTTCTCTCCAGGTGACGAAGCCTCACCAAATATTCATTGTCGGGGTGTTTTAATAATTTTGAAACCAGTGATTTACAGAAATAAAATTGCGCTACCTAAAAAAACTTTTTTTTTTTTTTTATGTTAAAATATACAGTTTCCCAATATGTTAAAGCTCAAAATATGACTCGCTGCATGCGTTATTCATTTTAGCTCCTTCATGAAGGGTGTCGCTCATTCTGGAGTTGACGCTATATGAGAGTAGAGCAGAACATGTGTTTATCAGGTGTTGTGCTGTGAGACCACTTGGTGAAAAGGAGCGTCATCATGCAGCCTTCAACAGCTCATTGAAGTACTGATAAGTCTTACTGCGTGGTTTTATCCTCAGACCTGGTGCTACAGCTCTGCTTCAACGATGAGCCTGGAAGGTTCAAAACGAATGAAAAATGAGCCACGGCCTCACACAAACAAGCTTTTATTTTATTTTATTTTTTTACAGCTGTTTGACCTACTGATGACACATTAACACCCCTAGAAGCAGTAATGTACTGAGCCATTCCCAGTAGACTTTTGATGGTGTAATTCTTGCCTTTAATTATCTCAGCTGTCACGATTATGACTACACTTAATGTTAAATCCATTAGGACGCTCAGCAATTTTATTTATTTATTTGTTTGTTTAAGTGAACCCATTCAGTCAGTTACCAAACAGCACTTTTCTTGCACTGCAGTTACGTTGGCGTGATGTTTAGTTGTTTTTGATGCCGCAGTAAGTTCTTGTTGGTTTTTGTGTTCCTCAGTATATAACTGGACAGTGAACGAGGTGGTGGAATGGCTGGAATCCTACGTGGAGCTGCCGCAGTATGTCGAAACGTTCAAGAAATTGAGCTTCAATGGAACGACCATGCCTCGGTAAGGCGTCATGTGTTTTAACCCACAGGTCTCAGATCTAACGTTACTAGCTAACGGCCTTTGCAGACCAAAACCGATGCGTTTTTTTTTTTATTCGTTTACCGAACGGCGAGAAAAGCATACAATTCGGAACGCAATGGTGTCCGTCATCCAAAACCTTTTTATTTATTGTGAAAGAACAGTAATTTTACATCCCAGATACCTGAAAATGGCAAGCAGCAGTTCTGAAGATGACATTTCAGCTGCTTTTAATGTTTAGAAAATCAGAAGAAGATCTTTGGACTTGGTGTGAAGTTGCCAACGAGTAGCCATGCGTTCACACCATCAGGCGACAAGATGCTGATGGCACTTGCAGCTTTTCGCTCGTGGGCGTACATCGTCCAGCTTTTTTTTTCAACTTCTGATATAAGCCAAAATGTACACAGTCCACTGTATGATGTGTACAATTTATAATTTAGAAAAATGCATTTTATTATTGTAGTGACCCTGAAAAATATGAGACCGTGGTCATTTTAAGACCCAAATGCAGTTTAAAGGAAACTAAATGCAGGTAGGAACTGAAGTTGGGAGGTTGAAGGTTTCCGGGTACGACGGACAACCCGCTCAATAGAACGAGGAATCCACTGGAGCCAATCGTTTGGTTTTGTCTAATTTACGTAAAATTGAGAAAAGCTCAGCTCAGACGTCGCTGGCTAGTGTGAACGTTTTTTTTTTTTTTTTTGTCCCTCAGTTACGACGCAGCCGGTGTGCAATGGCCTTAATGAAAAGTTCGGGGTGAATATCAAATCCAACAAAAACGCAAAGCGTAAATCTGCTAACGTCTCTCGTTTTTTATGTTTGCTGAAGGTTTACTTTCAATTATTTACTTTTTTTCTTCTTCCTTCCTTCAAAGGTCTTTTGCTTCGGCAGTTTCAGTCCCTCTTTTATTCACCTGTTGTACTGTAGTGTACTCTTTGTCACTTTTTTTTTACCCCCAGTCTGGCTGTGAAGAACGCCACTCTCACAGTGACCGTGCTGAAGATTTTGGACCGCACTCACGCTCAGAAACTTCAGCTGAAGGCCTTGGACACGGTTCTGTTTGGAGCCCCAATGAGTAAGAGAGCCCTTTATTTATTTATTTATTCATTTTTCCCACTATAGGATAATCAGAAACTCGTTCTTGACTTTAGTTTGGTGTCTCGGAGCAACGCGGAGCATCTACGATGAGTCATGGGGTATGCTCGAATTGACTTGCGGCTACCCAGATGGTTAAGACAAGTCATGGTTTTGACACTCGGCAGTTCTGGTTTCGTTTGTCCATCTTGCCGAAAACAGGAACTGACAAAAAAAAAAATCCTCTGTATATTCTGCATAAAGTAAATAAGGCTCACTACCCAGCAGCTTTAGTTTTACTGTGCTGCCCTCTTCTTTGTTAACGTTTGCATGAATTCATTGACTGTCTGGCCATGCAAAGTAGTCGAACTGTAAACTCGTTTTTCTGCTTGATTTGCATACATTACACCGGGGAGCAACAAGAGTATTTTATTTTTCTTTCTTTCTTCCCTCTTCTCATTTCCATCCTAGGGAAACAAAGCTCACTGTTTGCATTAGCCTAGCTTCATTTTGGACATCAGGCCATCATTTTGCTATGCAAAACTGTCAACAGTACCAAGTATCTCTGATAAAACAATGAACGCTATGCCGAAACTTTAAGACGACGAACGTGAGCAGTCGTGCTCCGCTGTGTGTCGCATTAAGGCAAAGAGAAATCATGAGGCAAGATTATTACGTTTATCATAAATTAACCCTTTCTTATGGGGTTTTCTGTTCACAGTAATGTCTTCCTGTCGTTTATATTTAGCTTGATTTTCCATTTATTGGGTGAACCCCGAGCCACGTAAACATCCACCATCTATATCTGTCTTCACACAGGAAAAACCCAGTGAGGCCAAATCCCAAATGGCTTCTTCTTCACTATATATGCGCCCTACACGGGGTATAACATGATGGCATTGTACACCCTATGTAGCGCACTGTGTATGGCCAACAGAGCACCATTTGATGGCTGGCGGGGAACGTCTGTGCCAGCGTCTGTCTAATTTCCTGAATGCCACTCCTAAGTTTGTCAAAAAAAAAAAAAAAAAACTTAAGCAAAGCAAGTCTAACCTTGTTGGCATTCGAATATTTAGTGCGCTTCCTGTACAGGGATTTTGCTCAGTCTGGCTTTTCAGCATGCCAGTGTGAGCTACTGTCTGCTGATAGGAGTGTTGTAGAGAGAGAAGGGGTTGGAGAGGAATTGCTCTGTATGCTAAGCACAGCTCACTGGCGCTCTGAACCAGATAAGCGCTACACTCGTACTTTCTTTTGTGCGGTCACGCCTCAGGCTTGAGAATGCCGTGCTACAAGCCTGGATCGGCTCGGCTTACATCAGTGTCACATTTCTGTGCTTCTCAGAGCTGCATGCACTGAAAGGTACTTTTCAACCTTTTTATTAATTAAGTCCAGCACGTGCCATATTTTCTTATGCAAAATCAGCCCACACAAGACTCTCTGCTGGGTATCTAGTCAAAATACACGACCAGGAAGCTTGATGTTGAGATTCAGGCTGCGATTCATTCGGACGAGATTGTGACTACACCCTATTCCCTCTGAAGGCTGCTCCCTTCAGCGTCATTTTGTCAATGCCGACGTTTTCTCCTGTTGCACAATAACGGACGCTTCAATAATTAAGAACAGGTCTCACGGTTTAATAATGAACAGACAGACTAAGCAGCAAAACATTCCCCACGATGCCGAGTTTCCTCTCCAAAATCAGCCCTAAGTGACTGGAGCTGGAGAAATTAATGGTTCATTTACATAAGCACATGATTTTAGTGCCAGGTAACCTGAGCTATCACAAAAAAACAAAACATGGAACCTATATCACAGAGCCACAATAATTGGAGAAATTATTTCTCCTAATTTCAGTTTTGTACTTGAACTTGACCCTCATTCATGGGTAAACTCGCCGTTTGCCGTGACCGTTTTTTCCATTTAGCGTAAATACCAGCCGAAACAATCTCGGGAGTCCATCAGTTGGTCCCTTAGGGTGCGTTTACATGTGCAGCGTTTGGTCCATTTGAATTGACCCCTGGTGCGTTTTCTTTCCCTTGCTGCGGTTAGTTTAGGCAGGTGAGAACACAGCAATCGCACTCGACCCTGAATCGACCCAACTGCAGGAAGTGAACCAAACATGATGTGCATTATGGGTTGTGGGCAGCAGATGCGAGCTGCTAAACTCACCCGCGATGCGCAAACTGAGTCAAAAGACAGAGCTAGTAGCGCTGCAGAGAAAATAGAAAAAGAAAATAGACACTGGGTACGGTGCACAAAATGTTTTTAAACTAGTTAATTATGTAGTTACTTAATCATTTATTTAGCACCGGCGCCGCCCTTAATGTTCCAGTTGGTCCCCTTAATGCATAATCCAATAATGCATTAAGAAGGGCCTACAAAAGGACCTTAAAGTTCTTCAATATGGGCCGCACCGTCGCTTAACATCCTACACGAGAGGTCTTTGCTTGTATAAGACGGTGTAGCAGGAGCCACATCTGATTCCACTTGTTTAATCCATTCAAGTCTCCAAACGGCTATCGGATGTGGCTCACGTTTGGATGGAATCAAAAAACCTGCAGCCACACCGGCCCTTTGCGGATGACGTTGAAGACCTCCACTCGACGTTCTTGCTAAAATAAATTGTTTTCTGCTTTAGTTGGACATGCCTGACAGAAAAACGTGTCTTCTCTTCGTGTCTCTGGAACATTTTTTACATCAATAAAGAACAGCAGGACTAAATCTTGGGTGTGCTTTATTGAATGAGAACTGCGGTATAAAAACAAACAAACAAAAGAGCAGTGTAGAATAAAAAGGTGTGTGTGTGGGATGAAGAGGTCCAGCTGTTGTAAACCTGGAGAAGTGCTACAGTCTGTGTGTGACAGCAGCATGGCTCAGTCTTACCTGCACCCTGCTGATCACTTCTGATTAACTTCACATCCAAGAGCCAGGATTGCTCACTCGGTGCTTTGCTTTCATTTCTGCATGTTGGCACATATTGTTAACGCAGCCACTAGACTGAATAGGTGACATATTTTGCTGGCTTGGCCCTTTGGCGAGGTGTGACTATAAAAGCAGCGTGTCCAGCTGATAGTGACAGGACAGTCAGGCACAGCCACCACTAAACGTCTCTTTGGACTTTTACATAGGCTTGTTTTTACGTGGAAAACTGTCGACACTACCAAATAGCTCTGATAAAATGATAATCACTAACACACCAGGGATATTTCCTTTAAAAAAAGCATTTAAATTGTAATTAGTTGTAAAGTAGTAGTATTTAGATCCATTCAAATTTGAATTAGCCTGTAATTTTATACACCGAGCATTAGCAGTGGTGCTACACTGTGTGTTGCATAAAGGCAAAGAGAATAATGAGGCAATATCATGCTTTTTAATGTATTTTTATTTTTATCTTCCTGTTGATGTGTAGCTTGATTTTACATTTCTAAGGCAATCCGGGATCCACGTAAACATCCACCATCTTTAACCCGTCTTCATGCAGGAAATCTTCCTATTCACTACATATGCTCACTACATAGGGTCTACATAGTGTAGTGCACTATAGGCCCAATAAAACACCATTTGAGATTAAGCCACAGAAAGGATTTTGGAAAATGCCCGTTCCAAATTAGCCGAATATCACTTTTAAGACTCGTACTTTGTTCATCTTGTTTGCTAATTAATTGTATACCGCCATAGACGGACTGTTTTATCATATAAAAGCAAAGATGATCACAAGGCAACTTTTATCATAAAGTTTATTGTTGAAGATTTATAAAAAGAATTACCAAACAAATTTTTTTTATTTAATTAGTAAATTGCTACCTAATTTAAATTGGTGAAAATAAAGTATACCATAAGTGACATGCATTTTGACAGAGCTCTTATCATTTAGGAAACGTGTGTTTTCAATAAACTTCACGTTCGACGACTAAAAGTAGAACATGAGATCTTAAACGTTCAAATGCTGAATTTTTTTATTAAAAAATTTGTTTTTGTTTTCGGATATGTAAATATTATGCGCATTCAAGTGACCTTCGTTCAGACAGCCGTAATGGATTTAACATAATTTTTTTATGATGGCTTTATTTTGGATATCGAATTAACAAATGTCCAAGTCGAGATGCATAAAGAATCGATTTATAATCGCATCGAGGCGCCCTGAATTAAATCGTGCGGTCCCTAGAGGGGGGACACACCTACTCTGAGAACCCTCTTAGTGACACGATGGCAAAACACAGTAAGAAGCTGTAATGACAGTAATTTTCCAATTATTTGAGATAATTGCTTCCTACACGAAAGACATAGAAATAAAGATCTGCATATGACCCCAGTGAGGCACAGATCGCTTGTGGAAAACAATCTGTCGGGGGAAAATAAAATGCTTTCCTTAAATCGGGCAGCAAGTTTTGGATTCATATTCACCGATTTTGCTGAAATGCGGCGGTCGCTGGCCAGAGGACAACTTTTAGAATCTATGCATTTGATTTAATTTATTGATTGTTTATTTATTTGTCTGTTGCAGAATCCTGGCCTTGGGATCGTTTCCAATGTAGAAATTTTGACCCTGCAATTGTAGCATTTTCTACTTTGTTGTCTTTCTTTAATTCTCTTCTTGGTTTTCGTTCTCCCATGCACAGTGAACACTCACAACCACTTAAAGGACTTCATGCTGGTGGTGTCCATAGTAATTGGTATGGGTGGCTGCTGGTTTGCTTACATCCAGAACCGCTATTCCAAAGACCACATGAAGAAGATGATGAAGGACCTGGAAGGC
Organism: Olivaichthys viedmensis; assembly: GCA_028565825.1. NCBI lineage: Eukaryota > Metazoa > Chordata > Actinopteri > Siluriformes > Diplomystidae > Olivaichthys > Olivaichthys viedmensis. Next base: position 19,281,908 of record JAOUQW010000047.1, on the reverse strand, counting down.
CTACAGAGGGCTGAGCAGAGCCTCGATGACCTGCAGCAAAAGTGAGTGCATATTTTTGGTCTTTAATTTTTTCTTTTCGGTCCAGAGTGAGGCCCTGACCCGATGCCCAACTGTTCAGATGTTTAGCTAGGGTAACTCCTGCAGTGTATCCAGTACCGGTGTAAGCAGTAGTAATGAAATATAACTCTTTGGGCATGTTTTAACTGTTTGTTCATATTGATTTGTGTTGTGGGCGTGTGGTCACCCAGATATAAAGTTTAACAGGTCAAACTAATGCTATGGTTCTACACCTGGAAATAAATGTTACTTGTTGGTTTTTGGTTTCATCCACAGTCACTGCAGCTTCTCAAGTTCTTCTGTATTGTATACTTATCTCACATGTCTGTACGATTATGACCAGATACTGTTGGTAACATCTAGACTGGATTTCCCCTTTCTGCAAAGCAACTAGTGAAAAATCCAGTTATTTGACAATTTTTTACATTTAAAACGTGTGTTTTCAATAAGCTTAACGTTAGACGACTAAAAGTAGAACATGCGATCTTAAACATTCAAATGCTGATAGTGTTTATTTTTTGTTTTTGCATATGTAAATATTATGAGCATTCAAGTGACCTTCATTCAGACAGCCCTAATGGATTTAACATTATTTTTTTATGATGGTTTTATGTAGGATATCGAAATAACAAGTCGAGATCTGTCAAGATGCATAAATAATCGATTTATAATCGCATGTTTTAAAGGTGTTGATTGACTTGTGAAAATGTCTGGGAATACTGAACAAGGTTTACTGAATAGCTTACTTCTTTTTCCTCTTATTCACTGGTTTTGTGATTTATCTGCTTTGCAAGGCCATGAAGCTGCTTTGTGCAAGTGGCCACTTGATGAGAGAGTGAACTTTTACTTATAAATCACAGATTGTTCCCATGATCCGAGAGACAGAAAATGGGAAGAGATAGGAAGAGACCATTATACTGTTTAAACTAGTTATTAGGTAAATCATCTCCCCGGCTGTGCAATGTCTAATGGTCTTATGATGGCATGTAATTATATTATGAAACTATTTGTTACATGCCCCATGACGATAAAACTGAATTGCCCACTGGTTAAAATACTGATTAAAAAATTAGAAAATTTTATTTATTTGTTTATTTTGTCATGCTTGTGGACGGGAAACGGGAGTCGGACACAATCGCGAGCTGTTTTAAGCATTTATTAACATTTAAAACTAACATAAACACACTAAGCTACAGACAGGCAAGACATCAACAACGAACGACAATACATGCTCGCTTCCTGTGCCTCGTTCGCCGCTGCAAACTTTTGCTGCCAAACGCGCTGGGGCTCTCGCTTTCAGCAACGCGTAAAGCATTTAGTCATCAGTTCATTCACATTTTTCATCTACAGTCACTCTTCGCTTCCAAATTTCTTTTCCTCTGTTATGTATCCTTATCTCAAATTTCCGTACATTTATGATCAGATGCTGTTAGTGAAATGTAGACTAGGCTTCTTTCTGCAAAGCAACAACAATTATTATCCAGTTTAATCATTTAATTTGGTGCAATTCATCCAGCATTTTTTATGATCTTTGTATCTCTATTTATGATTTAAGCCCTAAAATCTTTAAGTCAGAAACTTCTATTTTCTGATTTATAGCAATAAAACAATGTTGAAACATAAAATGAAAGAGTAGTCCATCATGAATTTGCATGCAAGTGAGTCATAAACATGTTAATTGCATAAAAAGGCAGTTTTAGTGCTAAAAACTAAGCTGGAAAATGAATGAGGACATTTTCAAGAAACACAGAAATGTTGAAATGAGGAACTGAGTATCTTATTATGATTTTTTTTTTTTTTTTTTTGTTCCCCCCCAGGTATTATTATTATAAAAATTTTTTTTTTTAGTTTAGGAAAAAATTTGAGATTCACCCATCCCATTTTTTTCATTTATTTGTTTATACTACACTGATATATCGGTTGATTTTGACACGGACATCCTCACAGTAACATAAACACCCTTTGCATGTGTCAGTCAAGAAGTTCTGAACATCATAGTTTCGATGGCTGCATGCTTTAAGATTATTATAGTCTTATTTATTTGCAGGCTCAATTTTCTCTGTAACAGTTTTGCCTGTGAAAACTGAGCTGCGTGGCTTTCAGATACACGTCTGGAATTGTCGGCCTTGTACGCATTTTATTCTGCTGGGAAATGATGTAACCACACAGATGTGATGGGACAGCCCTCCCACCTTAACCACAGAGTGTTCGGCTCTGTGTAATTTAACAGTAAATCTTAATGCTTGAGAATAGAAGCGGTTTAAATGATTATTATTATTATTATAATTTTTCTTTGTTAAACGGTGGTTGTTCTTATTATAATCATAATGTTCATAGACTGTTCAAAGTTGTTTGTTTGTTTGTTTTTTAATCAGCTGTTTGGACTACATTGTTCCAGACATTAATACAGTGGCCATGCGATAAAGAATTGTCATGCTGGCTTGTTGATTCATTTACAAGAAGTTTTGATTTGAGCAACATTGACGAGATGCTACTGAGACTTGACACTAAAACCAATGCACACTTGAGAATAGAAGCGGGTTTATTTTTTTATTTATTTTTTACCCTATTATTTTTTGTAATTACAAAATGATACAAGTATAATTGCACTGTAATTTTTGGAGCAATGTAGTCCTACAGAACAGCTGATTTTCATATTACAAAAAGTAGGGTTTTAGTCGTGTAACAAACCCAAAGCTTTGACTGCAGCAACAGTAATCATGCTTCTGTAATTTCAGAAGAAATGTTAATAGTTGATTTAGGTTGTTTGAAAAAGGTGTGTTTTAAGCGTGTGTGTGCACGTATGTGTGTGCACGTGTGGTATGTGTGTGTGTGTGTGTGCACGTGTGGTGTGTGTGTGCACGTGTGGTATGTGTGTGCACGTGTGGCATGTGTGTATGTGTGTGTGTGTGCGTGTGTGCTCGTGTGTGTGCTCGTGTGTGTGCTCGTGTGTGTGCTCGTGTGTGTGCTCGTGTGTGTGCGCACGTGCGTGTGTGTGCGCGAGTGTGCGCGTGTGTGCACGTGTGGTATGTGTGTGCACGTGTGGTATGTGTGTGCTCGTGTGTGTGCTCGTGTGTGTGCTCGTGTGTGTGCACGTGCGTGCGTGCACGTGCACGTGTGTGTGTGTGTGTGTGTGTGGGGGGGGCTTCGGTGGGTAGTAAATGGCAAAAGTCACGATGTGGCGTATTAGAAGGTGGGTGAACAGCGATGATTTTCCATCTTGGTTCTCTCCTTGGATCGTCTTACATCAGCCCTCGACTGCTGCGTCTCCTCATCATCCTTTATGTCTCATGAGCTTCCCACTGCCCACTATCTTTTACTCCTGTGAAGAAAAAGAAAAAAAAGATGACAGCACATGGTATTTTGGGAACTGAGTAAATTTCAATCTGATGGTTTCTTCTAGTAAATCCAGCAGTACTGTGGTTTCAGATTGCGTACCGAAAGGCACCGACTGTGTATCCTATTGATCACAAAAACAATCTGGTGACCACATTTTAGACCTTTAGTCAAAATATAGCCTACATCATAACCAAGAATTGATTGTGGTCCCAAAATATACAAGATATGTAAAACAGCCTACTGGGAATAAAGCCGACACACGTGTGGCTCAGCGCAAAAATGGCACCCCAACAATCATCCTGTCCTTTTAATTTGATGTGAAGATGCATTAAACTGGTTACTGGCGAATCTGGTAATACGTCAAACCTAATAAAACACAGGAAGTCATTGAATTGATCTCCATCAAGTAAATGGTCTAGTACTATCCCGGCCGAATCACAGAATATTCCCACAGAATAAAGCAGTAACGATGTTTAGCGATTCATCAGTAGCCGTTAACTCGCTACCAGAACTGCAGAAGTCAGAGAGCATCCTTTTGTTTATTCAGTTTATAATCAAATGTTCATTCGGTATTTATTGTTAATGATTTGGTGGTAAACATTTTCCATTTTCAGTAAAACAGCCGTGCAGTAACACATTATTACCTTTTTAATGTCAGACGACAATCCTGTAAATGTGAACTTGCAGGATACTCGTGTGTGTGTGTGTGTGTGTGTGTTATCCAGGCAGTAACTGCAGTATACTTCAGTAATAATGGTAGATGAGGTAGAAATTGCAACGTAGTACAGTTTCACCTCCTACAGCCTCAGGAGCACTTTGTTTGCACAGCTGAGGAAAGTCTTTTGTCCGAAACGTCCTTTTGTACTACGCTGCAATTTTATTATTTGTTTTACTTGTGTTCCTCACTCTCCTAATACACTTTATGATGAATAATTGAGGAATAAAACCCAGGAGTTATGGGGTTAAAACAATACAACAGTCTTGGATATCACAAGGCTGGGTGAAGGGCCTTTTTCCTGTCGAGTTGAACTGCTACTCTGCATCGCTGCGGAACTCATGAGAACCGAGTCTTGTCAAGATTGTACTAATGATTAACCAGTTACGTCTAGGTAGAACACAAGTTACACACACACGTTCATGCTTTTATTACATCGTATACCCAAGGGTTTTTCTTGTTTGATTTATATACCGTCTTCCCATGCAAGTATGTGACCGAGTAAAACGATATCGTATTTATTCTTGTGTTTTTTTTAACCTTGTGAATCTGGTCATATGACCCGCACGCTCACTTCGTCGGACAGACACGAGCCGTTCCCATGAGGAGGCTTTATCTCTTGACTTTATATAGGCATGGCAGAGGTATCGAGGGCCAGCACGGGTGTGCTCGCTGCCGCCGAGGAAAATTTGTTAATCCCATCATGGGCACAATCATAGGTTCGTCATGCTCTGCCTCTTCCGCTTGTTCTGACGTCATGTCACTTCACACTCATCCGTTAGCGACTTCTTAAGGTCGCCAGCTCGGGGTCAGCCGTGTACATAACTACATTTGGCTTAGGGCAGGAACTGGATGTAAGTAATAAGAAGGAAGTGGCACCTGGCAGCGCCAATTCATTAAATCTGTCACCGCGTCATGGAATGTAATACATCTTTATTTAACGCTTAGCCTGGCTTTATATTATATCCCAATGACGGTGCATCAGACCCCAACTTGCTGGATGTTTGCTGCACAAATCTCCACCTCGTCGGATCCATTATATTTAGTATTTTCAAATTTCTTGCACATTTTAGGTGGTTCAAATTTACTTGGGTGAATTTGACCTATTTTTTATTTATTTTTTTGTATCTAAATGCTTTGCTGTTGAAACAAACACTCACAAACACCTTGACTTTTCTGTGGTGTGTAACTGGATCCTGAGAGTCCCTGTCCGGTGTAAACCCCATTCCGGCCTCTGGAACAACACGCCCGTGTGCTGACGGACACCTCCAGCAGGCACGGCTACCTCGCGCCTGCTCTGGATCTTTGGAGGCTGGAATAACAAGGACAGCTGGGAGCCTAGCAACCATATAACGTGCCGTTTAGGATTGGAGAAAAAAAAATTGCGCGACCTTGAACAAGCAAATTCTTTTCAGCAGTGTGTCTCTCTCAGACTCGACTTTGTGTCTTTGGTCTCTTTTCATGCAGACACGCTGTTATGTTGGAGGATACAGAGTGCTATAGAGTCCTGCTTGGGGCTTTGTAAACCACGCAGTTTGCTTTTGAGCTCAGGGCTTGTGCTTGGATGTTTGGTCTTAGTGCTCTGACTGTATAGCTGTTGCTGAGGGTGCAACTAAATGTTATAACTGTTTACTACAACTGCATGGTTTTAAAGCTGTACAAAAGGTACATTGAAAAGTAGAGCTGCACTATATATCGTTTGTTAATCTTTATCACAGTTTTGGTCTTTGCAATACTGAGCACTCTTATCAAGCCACAAAACATCTGTGAGCAGTCTGACCATCTCCAAGGTTCCAGGCTTTTTTTTTTTTTTGTCTCTTTTAATTTTTTTTATTATTATTATTATTATTTTGGTGTTTTGATAATTCGTGCAATCAGGATGATCCAAAAATACAATACATTTTTGTCAAATGAATGCAGGCCAGTCTTTAACCGTGACGCATCATGGGTTCACTATTTTTTTTTTTTAAATGAATATTGCAAGGCATATCGCAATCGTGACATGTAGCAATATGCTGCTTGTTCTTCTTGTTGTCTTGTTCTTCCTCTTCTTCTTTCTCCTTCCATAATGTATAGCCGTACAGAGACAAGTGTAAGGTTGGAACATTGAACCATTTCCTTTCTTTCACTACCTGATGACTGTTTTCTTACGCTCTGCAGTATGCTCACTGGCATTTTTTCGCGATTTCAATATCCCAGTAAAGCAGTTCATCATTGCAAACAAAAAAAATAAATAAATCGACTGTTTTAAATTAATTGAGTGTTTTGAATCTAGTCCCCTGAAGAGAAGTTTCTTTAGATACGGTGTTTATAGTCCTCGAACTTTTGCACTGTTAACGTTTCTTTGTACTGTCCAAAACATTTTTTCTTGAAATTGTGCTCCAGCTTCCCACTGGTATTCATGTTGATTTGATAAATTCTGAAATAACTGTTTTTGATGCTCAGGCTGCGTATCGCTCAGGAGGAGCACCGCACCGTGGAGGTCGAGAAGGTAAATCTGGAGCAGAAACTCCGGGACGAGATTAACTCTGCCAAGCAGGAGGCTCAGCGGCTCAGGGAGCTGCGGGAGGGGACGGTGAACGAGCTCAGCCGGCAGAAATACGCAGAGGAAGAGCTGGAGCAGGTGCGACTGTGCTTATGGTGCAAGGCTTTTCCCAAACGTTTACTCTTTAGATTTTCTATTGGGCTTAATTTGTCTAGAATGACATTTTACGAATTGAGGTTTTTTTTGTTTTGTTTTGTTTTTTGTAATATGCGATTGCGGAGTGTCTGCTGACGAAGGTCACTGCATACATGCTGTCAACTCCCAGAATCATTGGCACCCTTCATGGGGAAAGATACAAGAAATTTTACACAAACAATCGGAGAAACGACTTTCCTTTTCTCAAACAATAACTCCTTCTCATAAAAACCTTTTATAATATTTTATCTCAGAAACGAGGCAAAATTATTGACACCTCTAAAGATTTTTTTATTTTTTATTTTTTCTTGCTGTAAAACTGCAAATTTGGTCTTTACTTGCATTTCAAGTGGCATTAAAAAGTATTTCATTCAACTTGCCTGCAGACACCCTGATTTATTCATTTGGCAGGCGTTTTTATCCAAAGCGCACTTGCGATTGAGGGTTAAGGATCTTGCTCTAGGGCTAAACGGTTGCTCTCCAGCCGTCCTGGGATTTAAACCCACAACTTTCCGACCACTTGCTCAGAAGTTTGAGTGCAAAAGCCCATTAAGGCCCGAGTTCCTAAGAACGGCTTATCTTTCACTTTGTAACGCTCTCCTCGCCTGATGTTTGCTGTTCCTCTCTGTTGTGTTAAGCCTGTGGACTTTTTGTTTTTTTTACTAAGAATAGTTGATTGGGTAATGCTCAGGAAATGCAGAGACGCATGCAATATATACTACTTCCTTATTATTCTAGGAACTGCATAATTCAGGATTTTCCGGCAGATTAAACAAGACAATACTGTGTCAGTGTTATAGTAGCCTAGATGACTAGCGAGGTGTGACTTGGAAGTGGAAAGATGTCTGTCTCTGGGATGGGTTAACAGTAATGAGAATCCTGCTCATGCTAACACTGACGCAGACGCGTTATTAAACCCACACGAGAAACCGCGTACTCAGTAGTACCACGTAGCAGCCTAGTTGTGTCCTAACTAAGCATTCTTACCCATAAATGAAGCAAAGGGAAGTGAGGTGAGTAATTAATGATGCTGAGCTGTAATTGCTAGGCATTACTTTGGCAAAAGATCAGGGGAAACAACAAACCATATAGTGGCCAGAGGGGATATCAAGTGCTGGTGTATAGCTGCCCTACTGCTCTGCCCTGTTAAAGCTTGGTCAAAAAGGACTGCAGTGCCTGTATGGTATGAGACCTCATTAGTGCTGTGTAATGAGCCTGGAAGCAAACGAGCTGCTCTCGTTATACCCGCCACAGAGGGCACTTTCATCACCAGTCTATTTCTCCTCTCTCTGTGCTCATTTATTCCTCCATTTTTTTCTTCCACTCTCAGAGCCTGTATAGATACTAATGATGCACCGAAATGTACATTTGTGGGGGTGCACACCAAAAAAATTAATCGTGTAGAAATCGCCATCTTGATACGCCATCTCAATGCAATTTGAGTCGGAAAGCTGGGAGTGAATTTTAAAATGACTCAGAAGCCCGCGTTTTAAATTTTAAATAAAAAAGGAAAGGTATGTTATAAGAGTGAGGAATTGAAGTCGAGACCTGCCAACGGATCCTGGGCGTTTTAGGGGCTAGGTTTGTGACCGATCAGATAGAGAGTTTGATATTGTCGTGATGTACAGTTTGGAGATGCTGATGTCTTTTGGACAGATTTGGCGTTTTCTGCCACGCAACACTGAATAAGGACAACTTTGATTCGTTATCGGCTCATGCACCGATTTGTGCACTTTATCTCTTCGTTCAAACATAATGCGCGCCGAACTGCTCGAGCTTTTGCTATGCCCAACCAAATTTCCATTAGTTGCCGGGAAACAACACATTATGATTCTTAGGCCTTCAGCCTTAAACAGCTTTCACTATGGATAGATCCAGCAATATGCGCCTGCACTACTGGGCAGAGAAGTGTTGCACTTGTCTGCCGCATGCTGCTGTTATTGAGCTGACTCTGGCGCCCCCTGCAGGTGCGCATGGCCCTGAAAAAGGCTGAGAAGGAGCTGGAGTCGCGCAGCAGCTGGTCTCCTCCAGACGCTCTGCAGAAATGGCTGCAGCTCACGCACGAAGTGGAGGTGCAGTACTACAACATCAAGAAACAGAACGCTGAGAAGCAGCTGCTCATCGCCAAAGAAGGGGTTAGTGTTGCTTAGTTCTTCCTTTTCCACAGTGCAAAAGTTTGCGTACCCCTTACTTTGAAATGATGAAACCAACAAGACATTTAATGCACGTTTTACAGCCGTTCCTTCATTACGTGTATGTTAAAAGGTGTATGTTAAGATAAAAGCGGTATTTCTGATTGTGATATAAATGTGGACTTTTATTCCACTTGATGTTTTCAGGTCTCCTGCTTTTTTTTGTGTCCAGTTATTTCTTTTTATCCCCTTCTCCAGTTCTGTGAAAGGTCTATATATATATATATATATAAATGTATTTATTTATTTATTTATATTTTGTTTTAAGGCCTGTGATTGCTGTTTTTTTTTACTTTTCATGCTTTAAATGAGACTTAAAGTAAACAACACGCGTTGACCGTTTTACGTCATTAGATATCTTAATGAGGCTCATTAAAAAAAAATTAGCTCGAGCATGTCAACGTGGATGCAAACGTTTGAGCTTGCTAATGTATGTTGTAACAGGTTTTCGATCGGAAAACTGGGGGTGCGAACTTTCGCACTCCACTGTAACTGATCCATGAAGTGCAGTTACCTTATATTGAATATAATCAGACCTAAGTGTGAAGGTCGCATGTGAACACCTGAGGTTTTTAGAGCGTTTCTAACTCCCTCTAATTCCCAGGGGGGGGCGATGGGAGACAGTGACACCTGAAGAGTGTTCCTTATGTCCAGTCCACTCTGCAATTTAGTCTTCGTTTCC
>JAOUQW010000047.1:19253716-19270226 GCA_028565825.1 Olivaichthys viedmensis | reverse complement strand
GGAAAATGTTAAAATAAATGAATAAACGCTGGGCATGGAGCATCATTTCTGTGCTTTCTTGCATTGGTTTAGTAAATATAACGTGCAAATGTCTGTGCTGAGCGTCAGATCATTATAAGCATTCATTACCACTGTGTACGATCACATAAAGTTCGTTAATCCAGTAAGATTTTCACTTCTACGCTCTGTAGCAGTTGGAAAAAATGCTGTTGGGGCCATAAAACTACAATAAAACTATTTTATTTCTAAAAATGTTTGTTTATTTTGGCCATTATCGTACAAGTATACCACCTTTTAAATGTTAAAGAGAAGCTATGAATGAATTATAATGGATCTTTATTCACACCGTAGCAAACTCAATTCATACAGTTAGCTTCTCGTCATATGTACTCATGCTCTTTTTGTTAATATCCTTATATTTTTGTAATCTGTGTCTCTGCCCCTCAGGCAGGCTCTGGCAGAGGTAACAGCTGCCCTGCGAGAGCGTCTCCACCGGTGGCAGCAGATCGAAATACTGACCGGTTTCACTGTTGTGAATAACCCGGGTCTGCCCTCGCTGGCCTCAGCCCTCAACCTCGACCCAAGCTTTATGGGCGGCCGCGCCACGCCCCAGCACTTTATCATGTCCGAAGACATGGACGACATGGACGAGGACATTGTGGCACCCGGACCTCTGCAATGTAAGGACTTGCCGCCGCCGGACTTCAACGGGCCCAAGGCTCGGCCCACTAAGGGCTCGCACAGACCAACTAAGGGCCTGTTGCTTAAATTCAAAAAAGCCTCTTTCTGATCAGGATAGCTCTTCCATGGCCATCTTATGAATACTTTGCGTTTATCAGCGTGCCGTTGAAGAAGAGATGCAGGGATGTGGGCTTTTAATATCTCTTACTGTGTGTTAGCACGAGCTGTGTGTGTTTTCTTTCTGTCTGGGGCAGTCAGTGTTGGACTTCGGGTGCTGGGTTTTGAAAATTGCACTTAAGAATACATGAATTACGACACCAAATCTTTGTACAGTCGTATTCTTTTGTGTTTTTTAGTCAGCAACTTAGCCAAATGAGTTCTACACTGCAGTAGTTTATTTATCTGAGGTAACAAATGCCCTTTTATATGTTTTTTTAAAGACATTTTTAAATAACTCTGTGCATTTGCATAGACAATGAACAACCGCCAATTAAGTTCATCTTTAAATTTTAAGGTACGAGGCTTCAAGGCCAATTCACACCAGACGCATTCCTGAAGCGTTTTTTTCCGACGCTTCTATTTTAACAAGCGTTTCTATCCACACCAGCTGCGTCAGAAGCGCGTTGGAGGCACGCCAAACTTGAGCCCGTGCATCGCCCTGCTTTTTTGCACAAACAAGTGAACCGTAAACTCCATAGAAATCCATTGAAATGCCAATTACAGCTGGCCCAGTCCTTCCACATCGGTATTAACACAACCGAGGACGGCGTACGCTTGATTGTGGAAGTCGAAAAATATTCTGAGCAGCACCATTTCTCCAGCTCTTGAACTAGGCTAACTTTATAAATAATGAGACGATAAACGGTTAATACCTCTTACAAACAATCGCCAGAAATGTAAATTCACCTTCTCATAACTGATCATCAAAGGCCAGTTGCAGAACAGATTAAAGTCGAAGTGCGCTGTTGCTCTTTCTCCCGTCAGTAGCGCTACGGAAACGCAGCCGGTGTGGATTGACTGACGGCTGAATTTTGGGTCAGGCTTCTATTTCTGGCTTGATATTTGTATTATAAACTTACCTGCTTTATGGATCATGCCACAGTGACCTTGCTGCTGCTTTACAGCCTAAATTTGAAGTTGTATGATTGCAGCCATATTAACATACCCAACACTTTCCATCAGTCGACCTCTGGGCACTTGGGGGGGAAAACCTGAACCTTTGCAAAAAGCACAGTGGTTTCTGTTGATTGTATTCATGTCAAACTGATTTGCAGCTGTGTAATCCAACTCTGATCTAGTAGTATCCCCACTTTTTAACAGCCGTTCCCTTCCCCTTGATACTCGCCCAAGCCTTCCAGATGCCACTTGGCTTATGGACCTATGAGTGAGTGACCTCTGGTGTTTAAGACTTCAGGGCTGTCACCATCCTTCCACACCCCCACTTACGTTCTTCTTCTTCTTCTTCTTCTTCTCCTTCTCCTCCTTCTTCTCCTTCTCCTCCTTCTTCTTCAACCAGTCCCACTTTCAGCTGGCTCAGACCACGTACTCCTAAATGAAGGAATCTATAGGGCATGCACAAACTAACACTATTCTGCTATTAAATGGCTGATCTGTGTCCCTTTCTTTCTCTCCAGCTGTCCTTATTACTTAGATGTATTGGTCCGATTTCCTAGCAAGACAAATGCGCGTACTTTAGGGCTGTCGGAATGAATTTTTGATATTGAAGGCTATTAAAATTTCCATTTTCGCCGATCCAAAGGCAAAAAATAAATCCACGTTCAAATCCCATGTTCTACTTTTAGTCACCTAACGTAAGTATATCGAGCTGTTCCTCAACTTTTTGTCCAGATTGTCACTTGATGCAGGAATGTGTAGAATTAAATATACAAATAAACAAAGTTTGTCCTAAAAGTATTACCATAGATATACATATTATAGCAAGATTATGCCAAAATTGTTGCCTCCTCATCATTTTCTTTGCTTTTAGAGCACGACACAATTTTTACACCCTGTGGTTTATGCGATACACTAAATCATTCTTTTTTTTTTTATGGATTTAATTCTAAATCTTTGAAATAATTCAAAGATTAAAAGGATATGACGTTAAAAGGATATGACGGCGCTCATGTAATTGTTACTCTCTGATTATTTTTGCTGTAGTTTGTCAATCCCTGTCAAGATTATTGGCACGCTATAGTAAACGTTTATGATATTTGGTGTGTAATCTATTAAATCTCCATTATACCTCCTTTTAAATCTGAGGTTACTCCAAATCCATGTCTTTTGAACTGAAAACATCTGAAGAACCTGAAGAAAGAACAGGTATTTAAATTTGAATATAAAGCGAGCCAGTTAAATATCCTGGGCATTCATTAAGAAAGAGAGTTGTGGGATCACTGTGGTCACTGTTTGTTCTCTTAAGAAAGCAGTTGTATCTCCCCCTGCCACCTGCACCCTTTACCTCAGAGCACCCGAATTGCACCTGAACTTCCTGCTTAAGTGTGTCCCGCCTGAACCACGTCTCCTGAAACTAATGATTTCTTCTGCTGTATTTTTAAATACCTTTTGACGTTTTTGTGTAACATGCGTCGTTCTGTGTCCACAGCTCCCAGTATGATGTCTCTGCGTCAAAGGCACATTGACCCGCAGCTGGCCATGGGCTCGCAGAGGTTGGTAGAGAGCTGCCATGCGCCAGGAGGGCATCAGGGGGAGGGCACTTCATACCCGCCGTCCTGGCCCAGGTCCAACTTGCGCCAGTCTCACGGGCAGGTTGACACGCTGGGCCTGCCCCCTCTCTCCTCATCTGTCTCGCACCCCTCCATTGTCTCCGCCTCATCTTCTCCTTATTCCTCCTCTGCTGCTCCTTATTCCTCCTTCTATCACTCGTCTTTCCAGCCGATGGACCCCATCCCAGACTCGCCCCCTCGTCGCAGTAGGAGCTATGGGTATCCATGTGTTTGCCACTTTGCCTGGCATGAAAGTGGTACTGTGGTTCAATATGAACGCATCTTGCTTTCAGCTTGAGTGGTTTTTCTACCGTAGTATCTCCGCCCCACTGCAGATTGGCGTTTACCCACCCTTCCTGAGCCAATAACCCAAACTCATTCTCATTTACTCCTCTTCCAGCCATTCCAAGCATGTGTCGGCCTCTTTCATTCCGTCTTCGCACTTCATTAGCACACGCATGTACACGCTCGTCGTCTTGCTTCCTGCTTGCTGAACTAGCTGTAGAGGTCAGGCCTTGGTTTTTATGATGCTGGTTTTTAATCGATTGTCCCCAACACTGATGCTTGACTGACTGAATAATGGACTGATTTGTCAAACTCTACTTGCTTTCTGAAAGTGTTATAACAGGTTTAACCTGCTGTAATCATTTCACTGTCTTGAGTTTTACACTTATTTGGCATTAGAGACTCCTTGAGTTTGAAATAGGACTGCAGCAAGGGAATGAAAACTGATGGATTAGCCTCATTTATTGTCTCACCGCACTAATGAATCTTTCTCCTCAGGGACTTGAATCGCTCGGATTCGGACTCCTCCCTGATCGTATCTCAGACCAGCGAACAGCTGCGCCTGTCGTTCACCTCCAAGACGCCCCCCATGAAGCCCACGTCTCTAATCCACGGCCCCTACTCGCGCTCGGAGGATTCGGCTCCCTTCCACACTCCCAACGGAGGGAACCGAGTCACCGATGCAGCCAGCTCTCCCGATGGAATCCCGGACAGCCCCATTCTGATGAAAAAGATCTACGGCATCGAGAAATCGGCCAGCATGAGCGAGATCCACGGCTCCATGTCTGAATCGTCGCGCTCCTTCAGCCCGAACTCCACCGAACCGGACACGCCGTCTCCCACGGCGCTTCCTGGGATCGCCGCGGTGAAGGGCGGGAGCCGCGTCTCACAGATGTCCGCGAAGAAAAGCCCTCTGGAGGAGGACAGCGGCTCCACGGGCGAAGACACTGACTCGACCAGCCGCAAGAAACACACCCCGTTCAAGATCTTCAAGAAGCAAAAGAAGTAATGAGCGTTAAGTAATGGACTGCTCAAAAAAAAGATGGCAATGGCTTGTTATTGAAATCTGTACTCCATTATTACAATGGATGCCCTGATATTTATGTAGTGGCACAAGCAAATGCCTTTTGTTTATTTTTATTTTTTTATTTTTTGTTTTTTTCCGTTGGTCAGTTGTTTTCTTTTTCCTGAGAAGATTAAACTCTGGGGTGTTGGTGGGAAAGTAAAGCGATATTTATTCTCCAGCAGGCAGTGCCACCCCTATTTTGCCTGGACTCTTGCTGTTTTCTTGTACACACCTTATCAGCTTGCATGACTTCACCTTTTGGCTGAAATTTCGAATGCTTTTAAATGTTTGCTTGGTTCTCGTTTCCTGCAGCTTGAACACAAATTATCAGGTGTTCTGTTTCTGCCAGCCCACTTTCTTCTTTCTTTCTTTTTTTATTTTATTTTCTCCTTATAAAAAATTAATTAATGGAGATTTTAAAGCAGTTGTGTGATTTAGTGTTAGTCATAGTCCAGGGGAGCAAAAGAAAAAAAGGGCTGAATCATACTTGTGAAACTCTCCTTGAATCTGTTGCACTACTGCTGATTTGTTATTTAATTGGTTTAGCAGAAATGAAAGCGTACACGCTGAAACGCATACATTGACACAGGAATTGCAGGTACATTTCAATAAGTCGGGCATTTCTGAGATGTAGAATAAGGAAGGAATTAAGAAATGGTCTTGGATCATTCCAACTCGTTATAAAGGACCATGTGGGCTGGGGGTTATGAAAATGCAACACAAGATGGTTTGGTCATGAAAGAGGTTTTGAATTGTCAATCATTTTTGACAGGTGTTAAAGCTGTGTCCATGCCTTGTAGACTAGATCTGAATAAATCCCTAAAGTGTCTTGTACATGCTGGCAGCCATCGGTTGTCAATGACAACAGAAGGAAGAGAAACTAAAGTTGTTAAAAAAAACAAAAACAAGCGTCTGTATTAAAGCACCAGTTCATGTATTTAAAAAATGAAGTGCCAAACCAAAGATGTACTTCACCAAATTATATAGTTCTCATAGTGTTGATTAAAACGGTTTGATAACTGGTAAGTCAGTTTGTCCCCAAATAACACTTAAGGGTTGTGTTCGCAGGGCTACATAGCACCTACATAATAAACCCTTTTTTGGGTTTTGACGTAATTGATGTACATCTACGTAAACATTCACAAAGGCTTATTTCAGCAGGCGTCAGTGGTCTTAAAATCTGTTTTCTTCAATTTTAATGTCAAGTTGACATAACACCTGAGTCATGTGTTGTTATGACTTTGTTGCTCTGTATACTTGTTTCTGGTATGTCAGTCACATAATGGTGCTGATATGACAGCTTGCTAAGTCGGGGCTAAGTGAATCTCATATTTCTGCTTATAAGGTTTTTATTAATACTTATGGCATTGCTATGACAGTTATGATTTGACATAACACATCGTAACCGTTCTGTGACTCTGACATACCAGAAGTACACAGAGCTACAAAGTCGGTTGTCATGGCGTTCTAATATGAATCAGCCCAGAAGGTTTATGTCCATTGTCGTGAAGGGCTTATGTTGGTTTCATGTAGCCCTATGAACACCTCCCTTAAGTAAAGTGTTACCGAGGTTTGTTCATAAGTTTACATGATTGGTGAAAATGTTTTATGATTGAAATCGAGTTACAGATCCACTTTAAAAAAAATAAAAATAATTAATTATTTATTAGTTATTTTAAGTTTTCAAAGTAACTGATGACTTCGTTAACGCTGTTTCTAAAGTGTGAATGTTTTTGGGTTTCCCTTACAGTCTTTAGCATCTGCACGCCTCTCTGGGCTTTTCACTGAGGCAGCTTAAGGGAGGACTGGAAATGATTTTAATGCTAAAATCAGTGTTTAACAAAGGAAACAACAGTGGGCAGATCTCCAGATCTTGAATTATTCTGCACTCACACGGAGAGAGGGTCGGCACTATGCAGTTTTCCCTTCACTTACCCTTTTTATGTTTTTCCCCCAACTGCTGTATTATTCACTTATTTGGTCCGGGACTAACCAAAGCAGCGCTGCACGAGACACCAGCTCTTGTACTGTGGACTTATTGTTTGTTTTTCTTCCTTTTTATTTTTGTTTTTAAAAATGTGAAAAAAATTGTATGGATGTAAAAGTCTACATAACAAACGTATATCAGTCTAAAACAGGAATGCACTCTTGATCAAATGTGTCGATGCGTCATTTGTACCTCTTTGCACGAAGAAGCTGTAAATGACTTTTTGATGTCAATGAGTGTGTGTGTGTGTCTCATTTCGGACGCATTGATGCATGTTAACCTACCTGCTGCAATACCACTTCACTGATTTGGAGAGGAGGAAAGCAGGAGCATTTCGGACTCTGTTCCTCCCCAGCGATGTCCTACTTATGTCTCGTTTTGAGCTTCTATTTATGATTATATACATTTGTACAGAAAGCAAAGGGGGGGATATTTTGCATCAGCTGTGGTGTTGAAGGCTGTAGTCCACGTCTTCGTAATTTTATGGCACTCATGCATGAAAGCAATAAACAGTTTTAAAGAAAAGTTTATTTTTTTCCCCCTTTGTCAAATATGCAAAGAAATTTGAACATGCTTAACTAAGATGCAAACCACAGCGTGATCCACTGAGGCAATAGAGGAGGTCTGATACGACTGGGCTGCTGTCAATGCATTTGTATTTTCATGCAGTCCCAGAGTGAGACTTGAAAGACATTTTCACTGGTTCCTATAGAAAAATCAGTGTAAAACTAAAGCCTCGCTGTAGTCTTTTCATTTTTATCTACCTGAACGTGTACCTTTTAAACAGGCCGTTTGCCTTGGTGGGTGGAGCTGCAGCTTTGTGTTTGCCCAGGTCTCAACCTAACAGGATGTTCTTCCGCCTGAGAACCTCCTCATATGAAAACTTCTGATTAGCAATACACAGATGAATCGGTTCCTTTCAAGCGACTCTTTGAAGTGAACCGATCGCGCCAGTTGATTCGCAAGTACAAAGCAATTTTGGTGATTTGGTTCTTTTATCATATTTATTGATGTGTTTAGCTTGTAAGACCGTCTACAGAAAGCTGTTATACATAGCACTAAAGTTCAGTCTTAGCCATAAAATGAGGCTATTAAACGTAAGGCACTGTAGGAAAATAGAGTTTAAGCCTACTGAATGGCTCTCTGCGTATTGAATCAAACGAATCGAAACTCGCGTAGTTCGACTCACTTGAGCGGATTCGTTTAAAAAGAATCGGATCCGTAAAAATGACTCGTAATGCAATCAAACGGATCTTGAAGGCTGCTGTCAAGCCGGTCCCATGCAACCATGCAGCTGAAGGGCCATGTCTGGGTTTGCACTATTTAAGAGAAGGACATTTGATTGAAACCTGTGGACCCCCACCCACCCCCCCCAACACACACTTGTGAAGATGGGAGGACTCATCTGCAGGTGGCTGTGGCTTCAAGGCGTTATTCTTGTGAGTAACCTGCACATTCATCACTGGAGTATGGCCTGAAATTGCACATGATTACAACTTGAATGCATTAGTTCTCTTGTGCTCTGCTGCAGTCAAGTCCAGAATTATTGGCACCCTTCCAAGAGAATGGACAAAAAAATGATTGTATGAAATAAACATGAAATGCAATGATTCAAACTATTGGAGAAACCAGCTCATTCTTATAAGAACAACTTTAAAAAAAATTTTTTTTAAAGAAGAGCATTTGCTCTTTAAACATGTGGCAACAATGATTGACACCCGAGTATTTGTCAACTCAACACTCTATTGCCACATCAGTGGGTTGTTGGAAATTTACCATGGCGCGCGCCAAGTTACTATACAAATTAAAACATCCATCCGTGATACGATTAAAGCACAAACTGGGAGAATTCAGTGCTCACAAAGCGTTGCTGCATCTTTTGCGTAAAATTAATGCGAACCAATTGTCGTCTTGGGAAAACAAAAAAGGAATTGTTGGTTTTGTCCAAATATAAGTTTGAACACATGTAGAATCTCTTCGTCATCCATCACCATGAGGAAAACCAAAAAAACTTTCAAGACAAAAGAGACAGACCTGCACAATATAGAAATTTAAGAACAACTAAAAATTCCATTAAACACAAGGGAAAGCCCCCAAACCCACTGTAAAATATGGTGGTGGATCTTTGATGCTTTGGATACTTGGTTGCCCCTGCCAGGAGGTTAAAAGTTGGCCATGGATGGATCTTTCAACAAGATAATGAGCCCAAACATGCATCCAAATCAACACAGAAATGGTCGCAGGACGCAAGCTCGATGTTTTGCAACGGCCATCTCAGTCTCCAGATTTGAACTTTATTGAAAACCTGTGGTCTGAATTGTTTGAGCCACATGCACAAACCTAAGAATATTTAAAGGAGATTGAAATGTTCTGCATGGACGAGGGTCCAAGATCTCTCTACGAGTGTCTCCAACCTTGTTGGACATTACAGGAAGAGGCTCAGTGCTGGTATTCTCTCCAGGGGAGGCTTCACCAAATATTAACTGTAGAGATTATGATTTTGATTTTGATAGTCTATTTTTCAAATTGAAAACCTTTAAGCTCGAAATATTACTCACTGCACGTGTCCTTCAATTTATATACTCATATGCTCACTTTCATGAGGGTGCCAATCATTCTGGACTATATTTGCCCTTTTTTCCCCTCAGGTAGTTGCCTGCTTATGCCTCTGCCATGGTGGCTCAGGCACTATCACACTTGTAAACCCCCCTGAATCTCCAGTTTCGGTCCACCCGCTCTGGGTCCAATACTCCTGCAGTGAATCCTCAATGATCCACCTGCAGGTTTTGGTCTCTTTCGACACTGGAAGCACGTCAGTGATCTTCCAGAGAGAGTGGGTGTGCTCGCCTGGTGCCCGCAAAACCCGAGTTGTGAAGATGCGTCTCCCTGACTGGTTGGTGTATCAACCTGACTGGGGGACACCGATGTCTGACTGGGTGCTCAGCTGCTTCGTACGTGCCTGGATGAGCAGCAGTGCATCGTCTGAGCCGAGCAGGGAGTCTCTGGCCAGTGCTGTGTCGACTCTCGCTGTTCTCGGTCCTCTGGGTCGGCCGTTTAAAGAGCACCTGTTGTGTCCTAGCTGGGAGGCGGAGATGCTTTGGAAAGCTCGCAGAGGGAGATCCGGATGCCCGGTGGAAAACGGTATGGCTGTTAAAGGTTTCTCTGTAAGACATTAAGCTGAATGTGTGATGTGTGCTGGCTAATCGGTGACTGAGATGTTGATTTGGATTTCTAGAAGTAGCCAGTCTGCTGTCCTCACTGTACGGGTCCACCGGGGAGAACTTTGGCATCACTAGAACCTTTCAGCCATACACAAGCAGATTGCTGGAAGGCGAGCGGCTCAAGGCCATTACATATCCATGGTAATTCATTTAGATTTTTTTTTATTGAGCAAGGTTCTACAACAAACCAAGTTTGTGAATTGAAACCATAACGCCTCTCTCCTCAGGTGTGCCTTCTCTCTCTGGGTTCTATTGAACCAACCATGCAAAGAACATCTGTGTGGGCTTTTACACCACATAGACATGGACGAGAACTACGCCAGTCCTTCTTTGTTCCTCACAAGCACAGGTAAGTAAATGTTTCAGAAACTGTTAAATAAAATACAGCGTATACGTACATCAGGGTTTCGCTTGACTGCTTTTTTTTCCTTCTTCTGTAGGTCACCTCCATGTGCAGTTGGAGTTAGAGAACGGTTCGCCCTCAGCATTTCTCTCTACGTTCACACTTCCTTTGGGCCAATGGTGCCTTGTGAGTCTGGAGCTGAAGGGCAGAACGGTCAGAATTTTCCCATCACTTGCTGGTAGAAAATAAGTCGTATATATGTAGGAAGGGTGCTTAAACTTTTACTTTATTAACCTTACCATCAACTTGATAACTTGTGTTATAGGGGAAGATCACAGTCGCATGCATTGAGAGACGCAAACAACCAGTGGTTTACTCAACGGAAAACATGTGAGTAGGTTTATACTGGTACATGCTTTTTTAATAGAGCTGAGCAGTTACACTCAGCTTCATGTCCTCGTCAAGACCCTGAGCCTTTTGGGGGAAAACAAATGGGTAATGTACAATATGAACAAATGGGAGACACAATGCCAGAGTTGCTGCGTAGCAGTTTGCGCATTAAATAAATAAAAAAATCGAGATTTAAGATTTGCTTTGCTTCACATTTGACATCAGCATCCAGAAAGAACAGCTTTGTGGTTTCAGACCATTAGGATTGAGGACGAAAACGGAAAACTGCAAGTCCACACACACGTCTTTCTCTTTCACAAGTCATGAATATCGGTGATATTAATTACTTTTAGAGGTCCAAAAATTGGGGATTGAATCATATTACAATCATTTTATAGATGGATCTGAAACTAAATGGAGTTTATATCACTGAAAACATTGATTCCACACTTTTGAGCAGCGACCCCGAACATTTGACTGCTAGTGTAGTGACTTACAATCTGCTTCTGCATGGCACTGGCCACATTTTGCATGCCAATCATAAGGGGCTCCTTGTAGCCAAATCCTCGCCCAAATTCCAGTTTCTGTAGCTCCGTGACACTTTGAACTCCTTCCAGAGCTACTGTCATCAGCGCATGGACTCCTATCACACAAATACAATAAGTAAAAATACACAGCGGCTGTCTGATTGACACTCACATGGCCATACACACTAATGTGTCTTTAATGTATCACAAATGATAATCTCTCACTGATTAAAAATAATGATACAAGACATATTTTCCAAATAATTACCACAGACAACAGATTTTTAACAATATATATTTTTTTAAATAATAAAAAAAAGAAGTAAATTTTTTGTTCCCCTACCACTTTTCCTAAGCTCCTCTGAAGCAAGCATGAGGTCTTCAACAGATGCATCCAGGCCATCAGTGAAAATTATCACTACCTGAGCATGTCAGTCAGTACAGTATAAGCTTTTGATCATAAATCAGATTTAGGGTGTCGCTCAAAAGAAAAATCACTGATGCTAATATTTTCACACTTTGAAAGGACAGTGTTGGTCTGTCAGGTGTTCCATATATCTCTCACTATGAAAGTGTACATGGGACTGTTGATAATCTTGCTCACCTTTACGCCAGCTCCGAAGGCTTCTAACTTTTTCTGAAAAGAGTGCAGGAGCTTGGTGTTGAAGGCCAGAACTTCAGTCATCTGCAGTGCCATCACTTTATTCACTATGTCGTCACTGTAGTGCTCAAAGCTAGTGTCATATAGTATATTGCCATCCCTAGCTACCAAATTGAAGCCAATGTTGGTTTGCAGAGTGGGCTGGGTTAGACAGCACAAGTTGTGCAGAGTGGAGATGTATCTGATAATCTCAGGGAAGTAGGCCTGTAGCTTATATTGGCTACTAAAGAGCGGCTGTGAGCTTGAACTGCCACGGGAGATATCAAATCCAATACCAATATTTACAGTGCAACCTGTGAGAAGAAGCACATACTATGTTAATTGGAGGTTGTGTGTGTGCTGGATTTTAAACACTTAAATAAAATTTTATCTTATTTTACTTTATATATATTCAGAAATGTTTGTCTTCTGTACTTACTACTTTGTTCCTTTGGGGGTAGTTTGCAAATGTTATTGATCACCTCCTGTGTTGTTCTATTTAGTTTGAGGTGGTCAAAATTATCCACAAAAAAAAACCTGTCAGCTGACCCAGCAATGTAGTTGAGCTGTGGGACTGAGATGTCCCCTATTCCAATTACAAACACTGCAATGTCTCTGGCCCTCAACCTATCAGCTGCATCCTTAATATTGTCAGTTGATTCTCCATCAGTGATCAGCAGCAGGTTCTGCGAAATTCCATTTTGAATGCGGCTCCCTTTACTGGTGTGGAAGAACTCTTGTGATTGATTCAGAGCAGCTCCAATGTATGTCCCATCTTTCATCTGCTTGATGGTCTGAATAGCTTTCTTTACATCTGCTTCGTTGTCATATTCATTTAAGTAAAACTCCTTTCTGTATGATGAACTGAACTGGGCTACACCGACTCTGAAGAGGTCCTGTCTGATACGAAGATTGTCTATGAGGCTAAGCATAAAATGTATCATGGTCCTCCATGAAACCTCTTTGATACTTTCAGACCCATCAATCAAAATGACCAAATCAGCTGCTTCTTTCTGACACTCTGAAAAATAGTGAAGTCAGACTGGTATGAGAAGTTATACAATATGTCATATGGTAATCCACATGACAGCAAATGATGCCTATTATTTTACCTTGGAGGCACACAAGCTATGTTCTGGTTATTTTCTAACATTTAGGACTTAGGGTAGCAGCATCTAACAACAACTATTGCTTTAGTACACTAGCGGTCAAAAGTTTTGGTTCACCCATCATATTTTATGAACAGTCATTATTCTATTCACTAAACTCTTATATAATGTAGTAGATCTAATATATATATAATATAAACCACACACCTTAAGCTCTTTTTAGAGGTTTTGTTTCCAAAAAAAGAGGCATTCTGTGTATTAATGTTTATATTAACATCACTCTTGATGCTATAAAACTTCATATTCATTTTGGAGTCATCATTCTGGACACATAATGTTTTACAGCTTTCTACAATTGATTTGAAACCAAAGTGCATAAACACTAGAATCATATTACAATCATTTTATATATTTATCTGAAACTAAATGGAGTTTATATCACTGAAAACACTGATTCCACACTTTTGAGCAGCGACCCCAAACATTTGACCGCTAGTGTATGTGTATTATCTTTTTTTCAATTAACCTTACATAGTTAAAATAGAAACTTAAAACTGAATTCAAGACTTTGTTTTTATTGCTGATATGCTAATATTATATAATTACCTGGTTTTGTGTTGTTGCAGAGCAAACTGGAAATATTTTGCTGCAGGGCTTTTAAAGCTTCAAAGTCATCAACCGAGAAAACCTTGTTTTTGTCTTTGGTTATGATTTCTAGTTCACTTATTATTGCTTTGGCTACTCCAATGCCATAAACACTAACTCCATATTTCTGAAGTTCATTAGCAGCCATGGGTAAATCATGTGGGTCTGTGGCCTCACCATCCGTGATAACAAACAACATCTGTGGGACACCTTTTGCACCTCTCCCACCGTTGGCTTCACCAAAGTAACTCAGTGAGTATTGTAGTGCCCTGGCTGTGTAGGTATTCCCACCAGGAGACTGCAGAGCAGTGATAGCATCCTGCACCTCTCTTTTGCTATAATACTTATTAAGGAGAAATTCGGCCTCAGGTGTGTCAGAATAGACAATAGTGCAAAAACGAACATGATTTTTCCCAACTTGTGTGGTGTTCACCACTGACTTCATGAAGAACTTCATATTCTCAAAGTCCTTATAGTAAATGCTGCTGGAACCATCCACTAAGAAGACAACATCTGCCACCTGCGATTTCTGGCAATCTAAAGAAGGGAGAAAACTAAAATTAAAATTTATAACATTCCATAACCACATTTATATGGGTATTATATCTAGCTATCTATCTACATCTACATAAGAACAACAAATAAATCTGTGTTGCACAGGATATCATGATTACAATAATCATAGTTTAGAAGGAATACAAATGTAAAAGTACAAAGAAAACTATGCACTGGTATTTATCAGGAAATAAAAAAAACTTTGGAGGACTGTAAATCAGTACAAAGACTAAGAAATAAAAAATAATAATAAAAAAAGTCTATTATAGTCACAGCCGCACCTGACAATTCCACACCAGGTCAGCGTTTGTTGTTCCCACCTCTTACCAATTAAAACTCTCGCTACAGAGCCAGTGGAAAGGCCACACAAAAAAAGGCCTTTTTAAAATGTTGTACGAAGCAGTAAAACTTGTGCGCGTTATAGTTTATGTAGGGCCAAAGTGGAAACAAAAAGGAAAAAAACCAACATAAACTGCTGGACTGCTGTCTGCAGGTTAACAATTGCATTAAGAGCCTGAACAACCATAAATAAAGCAAAATCTCACATGCTCACTTTTCTAATAATTGGGATGTTTTGCAGTGGAGGGGAATGTGCGTACAGCTGTTGACTACTATTTTCTTTGTCTGTGGCTTTAACATGTCCACATGACACTAAATTGTGGTTATGAAATGTAGTGCGTGCACGATTTACTGCTTTCTGGCTCTCAATTGGCTTTTTTCGAGCTCCAGAATGAATAAAATTGTGTCCATGTTTTGTTTAATTTATGCTCTCATCTAAAGAAACCGTGCACACGACTTAATGGATAAACTGACCAAGCAGGTTGCAGCTCAGTTTAAGCAGATGGAGTTCATAAGTGTCCAGTGTTGATAGAGATTTTCTGATTACGGTGTACTTTGTCATGGGGATGTTCCGGAGACATATTGAGAAATATTTCCATTGCCTTCCATGGAATTCCTTATTATTTGTGCTTTGTTCTGATGCACTTACAGGAACACAGTGGGTTCTCTCCCAAGTGGGGTACGGTGGGACACAATGAAAAAACTGGCCATAATTCACAGTTGTCATCCTGCAATATTGAAAATGAATAGAAAAAGGAGGAGATGGAGGCCTACTCTCCAGTTTACTGACACGGGTGTGCACTCTATCGCCCCCTTGAGTACAGAGGATTATTACCACCAGAGTAATGTAACAACACACATTGAGTATGTACACTGAGACCGTGCACTTGAAATGCATTGGCTGGGTGTTGTCATTTGCGTTTGCGTACTTGTGTGGAGTATATCTCTGGTATTAAGTGCTGCTCAGAGTGGGCAGAGTTTGCCCAAAACAGAGGAGTTTCTCAGTTATTCACAATTCCAACCTTCAACATAAATAAATTTTTGTGTGCAATATACATTCTGGTGGAAAAAGTATGAAATCCAATTAAGTCCAATGGAGGATTGAATTTTATATTCCTTGTTGATTTTTGCGATAAAATTATGAACTACACCTACTTAAACTGAGCTGTAACCATAGCAGATGACTGCCTGGTCTGATTATCCATATCATGGTCATGTTTTCTTTAGAAAAGAAATTAACCAAAATTTTATTAATCCAAGAACTCAAAATAGCAAATTAAGAGCACAAATCAATTAATCTAGCGCACACGTTGCGGTTTCATAGTAGGACACAATTTAGTACATTCTGCTGCTGTCAGTACCAAACAGCACCTCATGCTCAGTAGAGATCTCTCAGTGGTATGCACTTCTAATTCATGATACAAAAATTCATGGTGAATCTGGAGCATATCCCCGGAACACTGGGCGAACACCTTGGACGGGATGCCAGTCCATCTCAGTGCATTGCTCACACACTTATTCACTGGGGCCATTTAGAGTAGTCAAACAAACACTACCTGTCGTGACGTTATACCACCCATGGTGCAAATAAAATGGACCTTATTTGTTTGGCTTGCTTCTCCATTATTATTATTTGTATCTTCTGTATACTACTGGGTTATCTAGTGCTATTTTTAGTCTGGTGGAACCCAAATTGCTAAATTGAGACAGATTTTCAGAAATTGCCAATTAACGTGATTGCCATGAATAGACTAGAATAGTGTTAATCAACCTCAATATAGGCCTACTCTAAATATGTTAGGCTACTGTCTTTGCCCTGAATTTTTGCTTTCTAATTTGTATATCATATATACACTCACCGAGCACTTTATTAGGAACATGTACACCTTCTCATTCATGCAATTATCTAATCAGCCAAACGTGTGGCAGCAGCGCAATGCATAAAATCATGCAGATACGGGCCAGCAGCTTCAGGTAATGTTCACATCAACCATCA
>JAOUQW010000047.1:19204041-19225649 GCA_028565825.1 Olivaichthys viedmensis | reverse complement strand
CATATTACAATCATTTTATAGATGATCTGAAACTAAATGGAGTTTATATCACTGACAAACATTGATTCCACACTTTTGAACGCTAGCGTGTATATATATATAAATTATTAATACGATACCGATATCAGAGCTCTGAGTATCATCCAATGTCCGATACTGATCTAATACTGATGTCATCACAGTTCTCACTGTTGGTCAACATCACAAGTGTTCACAGAATAAAATATGTCAGTGGATTGGAAAGGAAACTCAGTATTGGATCGGTGCATCCCTATTAACATTGTCATAAATGACGTTATAGGCGTATTTGCAAGAAACTAGTTTAGGCCCCTCTTTTTTAAGAAGTCTACCTTCTTTAAGGTTCTTTCAGGACTTGAGCTCATTGAGCCATGTGATGCTAATACAGCTGTGCAGCTCTGCTTGTCAGTAGCAAGGCTCATGAAACATTATTATTAAACCCTGCACAGAATTGTGGGAGTACGACCCAGTGTACTTCAGCATCTCTCTTCAAGCCCCATTAATGCTTCCCCCAACTTGTTATGCACCGGGATCCCTGTTTTTTTTCCTTCAATGGTAATGCTGGAGATCTTTATTTCCATATAAATGAAAAGTATAGTAAATAGCTCCAGTAAAAGCGAACGTCTGGCCTGTGGTGTGCCTCTGCTTTTATGACCTTGAGAGAAAAAAAACTAGTTAATAGTTAACGTGCTCCCCGTTCTTTAATGCGAACCGATTTCATATCAGCTTATTGTCAACGAAATAAAGAACGTTATTTTAGTAATTCCACCCTACACGACTGGAGACTACGTGGAACCCCTGTGGACTTACAATTTATCCGCTTTTATTATGTTACCGTGCTCCAATCATGGTGAAAATATACCACGATGACCATTTAAAAAAATATGAAATTTGTTTATTAGTTTTAAATAGGTTTTTGTCCTTGAAGAAGAGAGGAGAAAAATTATAAAGCGTCCGTCTTGACCTAAAACGTGCCGGTTAAATCTAATGGAGCTGCTTTGATTGGCGCTCACGTTCCCTCGTCCAGATAAACACACAGCAGTATGATGAAACATGTTGCCATTGAAATGGTTCACCCTCGGGGAAATGTTACAATTACAGAAGAAAAGCTGAGTGCTGACCTTTGACCTTTGCCTCTGTCTGTGGCACTTTTGGTCCCCTGAGAACCGAGGGCTGTGCTGATCTGATCTCCGTGCAGACCCTATGGGCTGAGATACGCGCCCCGTTCACCAGCAGCTGGTTCTCAGGCTTCAGGAGCATTTAATCATTTTATGACACAACTCTTCAAAAATAGACGTTATGCTTCTCTGACAGTAAATGTTATTAGGGGTGTGTGCGGTTACTCGAATATCGGGAGATCGGAACTCGTCTTAGTATTTAGGCATATATAATGTGGAATAAAAATAATAATAAACCGTATATTATCATGTATAGTGTAAATAGCGACGTCTAAGCGAAGCTACTGTATATATGGAAGTACTTGGCTATACCTGCTATTTTTTCCCCAGCAGAAACAGTTTTTAAAAAAGCAGGACTGGGTGTTAATTGTCCCCAAAGTCAATTATTCTTGGGGCCCTTTCACACCTATTAGTCCATTTGCCGAGTTCGAATCAGAGCGAAATTGATACTTTCGGTTCGTCTGCTATTAGGCAGCATGGAGATGTGAAACACGCGGGCGAGCTTCTGTTAGTTTCTATTTAAAACTTTCCGCTGTCATCGTGATTGTTGTCATGAGCTGCATCTCAAATCACATCCTATTACCTCACATTTAAAATTTGTTACTAATATAGAAGACCCAGAAGATTAGAATGTAAAATAGACTTTTCAATAGGTTTGTAGGCTGCATGAGAGGTTTTTAAATTCAAATATTAACCCTAATAGGAAAATCGATTAGTTTTAATACTCAGAAGCTGTCTAGAATAGTACATAAGTATACATATATACGTATACATTTGTTCAGCCTGTTGCGGACATCGCATCACATCGCGCTATACTGCCCCCAATGTTTATGTTGGTATTGCACCACACCCATGCGTCGCGTACATTTTTTTAAAAGCAAGTATAACCCTGGATTTTACTGGCCTTAGAGGCTATTATTTTGTTTGTCTGATACCCAGCATATATCAGTGCATCCCTATGACTAAGCGCACCAATTTTCCCCAAAAAAACACCTCCTATTTTGACTATTCTGACTCTCAGCTCGAAGCGGATTCTCGTTCAGGGTGACACTGGGTTGGAATTTTGTCTCCGAGGCGTCACACACTCATCAAGTGTTACAGCGGCTGTAGATTAATGAGAGTGCGAGCTGATTATGCCGGGCTGTACATCATGTCTGTCTGCCAGCTGCTCTGACTGATCATATCCACCCCCGTGTCCCAGAGCCGTGTCGAGCATTTATCCACCCGTCTCTCCTCTCCCAGTCTGGGGCTCACAGTCAAACTCCTGATCCACGCCAACAGAGGTTGAGATTAAAATAGCTGTAAATATAAACACAGATTAAAATAGCTGGGTTCATTTGTAATAGCACAAAATCCTCCACAATATTCTTGGTGTAAATTAGAGTACAGTTCCAAAAGCTGCTTTTTCAACACTAGAACATGGTGAAAGCGTGCTAGCTTGCAATTTTAATATGTTAATGATATAATAACTGCAGGTTATTCGACTACTCTTTTTTAACTCAGCCATAGACTTTCTTTCAGGCAACATTTATTTTAATTTTTATCTTTATAATCATGCCGTTTGGGCTCATACAGTACGAGAAACCCAGATACTGCTATAACTAACTTTTCGTGCATGCTTTTTGGGGGAGAACTTATGAGAGATGGAACTATCTATGCCAACCCTCATTTGCGGTTGGACGACAGTGACTCGCTCTGATTTCAGAATTATTTGTTTTATTTGTTTTATTTAGCATATGAGTTGCTTTGTATTGATAAAAAAGGAGGAAATCAGAATATTTCTGTCTACAGTAGTTGTTTAGGTATTAAGGATCGTGATTCTACACTTGGTATCAGTATTGAACTGTTTGTGTCACTAACATTCGAGTTAAATTCACAAGGACTGACCTTATTTTTACTTCTAAAGCTAAATTAGTTTTTTCTTTCAAGCTTTGAAGATTACAATTTCAGCTCAGTGACTATATTCCTGTATATGGATAGAGATACTGTGTAAGAAGCCTTTAAGTCACAGTATTGACCTTTAGAAATGGCATAACTGTGTGAGTTCAGCTCATTATGCTGTAGTGTGTTGCCTGCAGTGCTCAGTGTCACTGTATTAAGTCTTATACAAAGTGGCATTGCCAAATATTCAGGGGGAATAAATGACCAGAGCACATCAGTTAACATGCAAATGACAGCTCATATCCTGCAGAACTGTGTTCATATCCTGCACAATCTCTTTATTCCTTTATTATATAATAATAAGTTCCTTCAGAACTATATTTTGATCTCAATTATTTCTCAACAATTAGATATTTTCTTCTAAAAACCTCAAGGACTGGGAATATAAAGGACATGTATCTTGTATTTTCAGTACTTAGAACCTTGACATTAGCATTAACTATGGAGAAATTCTCAGTCTTGTACAGTGAACTGCAAAATGATTGGCACCCTTCAAGACAATGGGCAGAAATGATTGCATAAAATAAACATTACACACAACAATTCAAATTTTCCACTCAAACAATAAGACAATCTGCTTACCTTTCTTCTAACAAAACAAATAAATGTGTTTTAATAATACATTTTTGAGAGAAAATACTGTCCAAGTATTGAAACCCCTAAAGAATTTTCCTCCACATGTGTCTCCAACCTTGTTAGACATCACAAGAAGAGGCTCAGGGCTGTTATTTTCTCCAGAGGAGGCTTCACCAAATATTAATGTAGGGGGGCCAATACTTTTTAAACCAGTGTTTTGCTGGGGAAAAAATGGCACTACTTAAAAAACTTTTTATGTTTGTTAAAATAAAACTAGGACGGCATGGTGGAGCAGCAGGTGGTGTTGGTGCCTCACAGATCCAGGGTCTGGGGTTTGATCCTGAGCTCAGGTTACTGTCTGTGTGGCGTTTCAGAATCAGAATTTGTTTTATTGGCAGGTATGTTACATATACGAGAAATTTGTCTTGGTGAGTGCACACGTAACATATTAGACAGACAACACTGGACAATTTACAGGCATGTAAGAAGTACAAGAAATGGATAAGAGAGTAAAAACTAACCTAAAATAAATAGGATAAACAGTATGAGCTACAGAAGTACAGTACAATGGAATAGAGGTATGAAAGAATATTGAATATGCACATATGTGTAAGGTGTGCAAAATTTAAGTGACCTGTACAATATTAAATCCAGTATAATACAAAAAGATATTGGCATTGTGGAATAATAAAGTGATTTGTACATTGCACATTTATACTGATACAATTGTGCAGGCTAAAGTGACAAGTGTCCGCTGTGGTTGTTGAGGGCCACAGCTCTGGGGAAAAAACTGTTTGTGTGCCTGGATGTTCTTGCTTTGATGGCTCTGCTGGAGGGAAGGCATTGAAAGAGGTGATGTCCGGTTGAGAGGGGTCGGCTATAATCTTGCCAAACCATAGGGTTATAGAAGAGGTGAGGGTGGACTCAATGATTGCAGTGTAGAATTGGATCATCAGAGTCTGTTGAAGGTTGAATTTTTTCAACTGCCTCAGAAAGAAGATGCTGTGCTCTCTTGGCGATGGAGGCTGTGTTCCCTTACCACCTCAGGTCCCTGGATATAGTAGTGCCCAGGAACTTGAGTGACTCCACAGCAGAAACCACAAAGCAAATTGATGTTGAGGGGAAGTCTACCACCATCTCAACAGTCTTTGTGGTGTTGAGCATGAAATTGTTGTGACTGCACCAGGACACCAGTTGCTCGATTTCCTTTCTGTAGGCACCGTTGGTTATGAGGCCGACTACGGTGGTATCATCTGAGGAGGGGCGGGAGCACACGGTCACGGTCACGCCACCTTGCGCTGTGGCGACGGGCGCCACATGCTTTGTGTTGACACTATCTGTTCCCCGTCATGTGTCTTAATTGTATCCACCTGTTTCCAGTTAGTCCCCCTCGTTTAGAAAGCATTTAGATCCCGAGTGTTTCAGTGTCGTGTGTCAGTCGATGTAACTTGTCATGTTGTGTGTAGTGGATGTTTGTATCAATAAATGTTTTGTTTGCAACGGCGCCTGTGTCCTGCCTTCCCGTGACCACATCATGACAGATTGAGTGACCCAAAGAAATGGACACAGCAAGCTGCACCATGAGGGCAACGAGCTGGGAGGAGCTGTTGGAGGAACTTGTGACGCTGGTTCGATGACGACACCGCCTTAGAGGCATTGGTCACCGCATCAGGGCAGTCCCTCGCCCCCTGGGAAGAGAAGGGCTTGGCCAGACTCCACCAAGAAGGTGAGGAGCGGCAGACCCGGCTCGGCGTTCTGGCCGCCTTTACGGCATCACTTGTTGCACATCGAGAGCCCTCAGAAGCCGCCGCCAGCCGCCCCTCCGGTCACACTTCCATGCTGGAGCCAGCCACAGAAGCCACTAGGTTCTGACACAGCCTAGATCACGAGCCTTTCCGGAGCGGAGGAGGAAATCTCCCTGGAAATATTTGAGAGGGGTCTGATGACGGCCGCTGAGGCGTATTGGAGTTTCCTGATGCCGCAGGAGGCGTATCCATGTTCCCTGATGCCACAGGAGGTGTATCCAAGTTCCCTGACGCCGCAGGAGGTGTATCCAAGTTCCATGATGAGGCAGAGAACGTCATTGCTCCGCCCACAGGCTTCAGGGACGAAGACGCAGTCCTGCCTCCAGTTCTCGGCAAGGACATCATTGTTCTTCCCCTGGGCTTCGGGGACGCCGCCGCCATTATGCCTCCAGTCCTCGGTGAGGATGTTATCGCTCCGCCCTCTGGCTGTGCTGGGGAGGGTGGTTGGACCCTGGCACAGCGCCAGCCTCCGAGTACCTACCCGGACAGGGTCATTGGGCCCACAGGCCCGGGACCCCCCCCTTTGGTGTCGATGTGTGCGTTTGGGGGTAGGGGTCATGTCACGTGCACGCCGCCTTTCAGTGTCCTGTGTCAGTCAATGTTACTTGTCATGTTGTGTGTAGTGGATGTTTGTATTAATAAATGTTTTGTTTGCAACGGCTTGCGCCTGTGTCCTGCCTTCCCATGACCACATCGTGACACACACAGCCTTGAGGTGCTCATGTACTGAGGGTCAGAGAATCTGATGTGTGCTTTCCCAGCCACACCAACTGCCTTCTGTCTGTCAGAAAATTTGTGATCCACCAACAGATGGAATCTGGCACAGAAACGTAACTGGGAGAGCTTTACCTGCAGCAGCTCATGGTTGATTGTTTTAAAAGTCCACAAACAGGACTCTAGCATAGCTTCCTGGACTGTCGAGATTCTGTAGAAGTTTCACATTTTCTCCCTCTGTTCATGTGGGTTTCCTCCAGAAACTAACAATTCTCTTTCTACCAGAATTAATCAATGTGAAGTTCACATGTGCACACGTGATGTCACAGCCCAACACCCAGAGGAAAAACGTCCTCTCAGGAAGCCGGGTTTCTGTTTGTTTCCTTTATTCAGTGTTGTGGTACAGCGTCGGCCCTCCAGCCTGCATTTTTATCTGCTCTGTCTGCGTGGGCTCTGGCCTCATAAATCTTGCCTCTTGTTTGCCGTGTGGTCCGGCTGCGTTCCCCGAGGCTTAGGGTCTCCTCTCATGGGCACGAGAGAGAACAACCAATCAGTGTCTCTCTGCAGCTTGAGGAGTTTACACTGCGAGACGTAGTTTATGACGGCTCATTTTGGTATGGACTCAGGATTTTTAAGGGTTTTCTCACAAACAGGGCTGAAAATGTGAAAAAACAAAAATCAGTTTTGTTGAGGAAGTTGTGGTCATCAACCTTTTTTTTGATATTCAAAATAATGGTAATGCTTTAGGTTAAGGCTCCCTGAACTATCATTATTTACAGCATTTGTTAGCATTAATAAACCATGAACTTCAGCATTAATACCTCATAATTAATGTTAACTTATGAATTAATGCTATGAATTTGTTTTTGTTTTTTAAATTGATTGGTTAAAGCCATTTTGTGATCTCAGTATTAAGTTCTCTCTGGCATTTTGGTCGAAAATGAGTTAACCGCATAAACCTCATCACTGGGGGATACTTTATTCTCCTGTGGTGTTATTTTTTAATTTTGCAAAGGTTTAGGTGTAATATTTGAAAAAATAAAAAGTTCTCCAAATTCACAGATAAACTTGGTTTTATAAGGATCTATCTGCCAGCCAATTAGCATCCAGGATGAATACACAACATAGGCAGCTGGGATCAATACATTTCTAGGTTTTATTTACATGCTGACAGAAAAGAGTATGTGAGCCAGAAGAGAAAGAAACTTTTGCCGCGCAAGTGTACTAAACAGAATTGGTCTTGGTCTACCATATCTGCTGGTCTTACGATGTGTAAACATTGTGGCACATTAGAAAGTCTTCAGATTAAAAATGTCTTTCTCCGCTGATTTCTACCATTTTTTAAAAATAATTTATTAAGATTGAGGGCTTGATAAATGAGATACAGTCAGATAGAACCTTATAAAACTAAACAGTATTAGAGCTTACAGAATAATAAGGTTCTATCTGTGTTTGGCCAGTGTTCAAAAATTCACTTTCTCTCAGAATGTCTCAGAATTTTGATAATATAAGTTTGAAGTAACCTTAAAGTGTTTTGTTGAGCTGTAAATGTAGATTACAGTATTTTAGAGTTTTGCTAACTAGAATGTCAAAACTTCAAAGACCCATATCTCAGAACGACTCTTCACCCAGATAGAACCTTATAATACTAAGGTCATGATCTGCTTTAACCAATATTTTCTCCATGAGTAAAAATAAGTCCACGACTACCACTATAAGTTAATTAATATGTTTGTTGTGATTAAATGGCAAAACTGGCTGAATGGTGAGTTCCAGTATTTACTTGACTTGCAATAAATAATGTTCGTTAAGGAAGCCCTAATGTAAAGCATTACCTAACTAATTATATAATGCATTATATCATTGATCTAACTGAAATGCATTTGTATCGTGTGCATCGGTGCCTGACCTGCAGTCACATAATGTGTCTCCGAAAGTGTACTGGAAAACTTGAAATAGTATTAGTAGTAGGATTTGTTCTATTATACACCCCTAGTTAAGCAACCATATGTGGCAACACAAAGAGCTCCGAGCACAGGGCTTGTCCAAGCACGAGACGCTACGCTAAACCGCAGTGATTGTTTTTAATTTATGATGTTGTCAGATTGCAAAGTTAAGCACTAATTAAATGGATTGGAACTGTAAATATACAGCTCTTTTTACAGCTCTAAACGCTGTAACTGCTGAGTCGTGCTGCGTGCATGTGTAAATTAATCTCTCGCAGACGTGTGAGCGTGTCTGTGTGTTGTATTTGTGAGCACGTTAGCAGATGTATTGGCCTCCCTGACGCATTACTGAACGTGTTTCGTTGTGCGGGAGAAACCGATAAATTGCTGCCGCCACAATGAGGCCTGCAGCCTCGGAGTCTACAGTAAGGCTGTCTTTCACATTAGGCGTTTCTTCCCCAACACGCCAGCGCACGTTTTACATGTAATCCTATGAGAAGCTGCCACAAGGTGGGTGGAATGGGGCCGCTTTTAAAAGTTGAAAAGAGTTAAACTTTTCAGAAAAGCGCCGAATGACATCAAGCGCTTTTTTACCTCTCAACCAATCAGATCGCAGCTCAGGGGGCAAGCAAGAAAGCCCAAAATGGCGGACACAGTGCCGGTGGAAAGTCTTGTTAGTGAGCGAGATTATATATAAGGAGATTTACTATATGTTGGATCCAATATTTCAATGTTGCAATGTAACTGAAAATAACAACTTGGCTATTTTTGGGACATTCACCGCCATGTGAAGTGACAGTCCCACTTTAACTGTCAAGTCACACAAGCAGCTCCACTTCTCTTGATTTTTTAAAACTCCACAGCGAAGGCAAGCAACCTCCTCATCGCCATTAGTTTATTTACTCTCTATCATTGATGATAATAAATATAATCTAGATAGCAAGCTAGGCTAGATAGTTAGCCGATACTAGCTAGGACTGGAAAGAGTATTGTCATGGTTTCAACGCTCTGGCCAGCGGTTTTTCTGTAGAAAAAAAACACAGAGTATGAAAGCAGCCTAAAGTTTCATGTTTCTGTGTAGAGAAATAAAAGCATCAACTACAAGGAGGCAGATGGAAATGGAGAGACAAAACGGCTCATGTAATCATGTAACGAGTTGCATGATTTCCGGCCAAATGACACACACATACTTCTGAGCTCTTACTCAGTACCTGAACTCAATGTAGAACTACACGCAAATGACCACACATAGGCCCATGCAGGACCAAAGGAAAAAGTTTTGTTACAAACGTATATGTCATGCTGCCAGGCCGGCATTAGACACAGATGCGAACCATAGAACTACATATTTATTTAACATTAAACACAAACAAACACGGAACTACAAAACAGCATGACATTCACATGACAGGTAACAATTACCAACAAACTGGAGGGCTTAAATACATACACTGATTACACAGATTAACGACACACAGGTGGGGTGAATAACATCACGGGACAGGGGCAATTACATCAGAACAAAAGCGCGTGGTCGCGCACGTGGCTGCCATCGCCATGGCGACCGCCACGCTGGGCCACGCGCACCGCAGCGCGAGGCGGCGTGCGCGTGACAGTATATACACAACCTAATGGACGTATGGATGTATTGCCTGCACTGGACATTGTTTGTCTCTTTTAGGTCTATCTGGATTTATCCAGCATGAGGTTTGCTATGCAGGTCTCGCCTGGGCCGTGCAGGAAAAATGGCACTACTGACATTGTCATGTACCGCAGCCAGGAAATGCAATACAAATGAAAGTGCAGCAGTCTGCAGCTGCCACGCTCTCCACAGGTCCGGGGAATTCGCCGCATCTGCTTTAATGGCTGTCTTGTTTTCTCTACGGTGCCGCAATCGATGGCTAAACAGTCCAGTGAACTGAATTAGGTCGTCGGTTCAACCTTTAACAAGCCCCCCACCATGAATATTTCACTGTTGCGATTTGGCAGCAAACAGCACTGAAATCAATGGCTTCTCGTTACAGTCCTGCAGCTTGTACATACATGGCCGCCATGACGCACAGATCTGCGCTGCTGGTTATGAAGTACAGACATTTATCACAGTTATCATAATCAATACTAATGATCCCATCTGGTCTTGTTCTTGAGATTTGACTAGAAGATGCAAAAACATTATTTGTAAGTATTTGTTATAATACCTGCCATCATGTTTGATGCTGTACCAACTTATGTCACATGCTTATTTTCCCTCGTAGTACCTGTGACAGATGTTATGATACGTACATTATGAAAACTGTAGTAACATAAGCTATATTATAGCCACAGAAAATGCTTGTTTCTGATTGGCTGACAGGTGTCAGTTGTTTATTTATATATAGGATGCCTCTAATATAGATTCAATCAAACATTTAATCACAGCTCCAAATCATTGCTCCTGATCTAACCATGTCAGAACGTAACCATGACAGCCACCATAAATAATGATTTCTTTCTATATTCATAATGAAAATAACAAAAAAGAAAGACATCAATATTTGCACAAAGGGAATAATTTATAGGCTATAGTGTATGGCAATCTTTTCATTAAAAGCATCTTTGCCTCATGTGTTGTTATTTTTTTCTATTTTCTATTATCATAAAGTGCATGTCACAATATCTACTGTAAGACATCTACAAATGCTAATTAGAGCACACTTAAAATTAGCATGGCATGTAAGGGATAATAATGTCAAACATTATGGCAGCTATGACAATTACTGGTAATGGCACACTTTTATTCAACTGGACATAAACTATTATGACAACGTGTGACATCTGCCATGACACATTATGACACGTGTTATGACGCAGCGTTCAAGATAAGTGTTACCAAATACTGAAAAAATACCCTCCTGATGACCTCTTGGAGGTGGAAGTACAATTTAAGGAACTACAACTACTTTGGGGTGGATACCTGCCCTTGAGCGGTATACTTTTTTTAAAAACATTTTCGTGTATGAAGGCAGTTGCCCTGATGTCTTGTTGCCTATGCTGTCTCATGAGTCTGTGTTTTACAGAGCTTCGATAGCTACGAAGATTCCTGTAGGAAAATGGTTTGAGACGGGTTTCGAAGGCAGCAATACGCCACGACGTTCCCGAGATACCGTTAACACCAAAAGTCTGTTAGGCTCGATGGAATAAAGTACCATTAGAGATAACAGAATGACATTTTGGTCCAGACTGGCCGCTGCACCCGGGCTCGCGCACAGGATTATGGGATATGTAGGACTACAAAGCATACATATATGTTGCCTTACAAATTGTCCAGATAAATGGATTTCAAAAAGTAGCATTCTATTTTTTACATTTCCGACACAACCATGGTTTTTCCCTATCAGACATGCTTCCATATAGAAGCCCATTAGGTAGGCAAGAACCCTAAACTAACCAAAGGACTCTTTAGGAGCCCCTTTTTAAAAGAGCAGCATATGTATTAGACATGGTGGGGATTCCCAATGGTTATGTATGTATAACCATTGGGAATATTTGCGTAATACATGCTGGGTATTTAGTGCCAGGGCATTGATGGAGAAAAAAACAACAATATAAAATTCTGTCAATTCTGTCAAAACGCTAAGACCGAAAGATGCAATACAGTGTCATGGAATATAGCATAACATGACAAATAACCTGATAAATGATGGTTTTAATGCAGGAATCCCCCTTTAATGCAGATCCCAGTGAACGCGAAGAAGTGCTGTACTACGCATTAATATGCAAATCAGCTCATGTATTAAAACATTAACTTCCCGTATTGTTTCTCATTTTTAGTTGTTTGACGAATAAGATGGTTGCCGCATCAAAATCGTGATTTTTTTTTTGCCGTTTTTAATCTCGCTAACGTTCAAACTTCAGCATTCATGGAGCCGTGCGTCACCTATTGGGAGGGTTTTTGGTTGTTAAATGTGGCTTATTGGAGAGACGAATGCATTTACACTTGTGGCTAAAATGCGTCTCGGACCTACTGAAGTGTTTCAAGCTATTGGATTTAAAATTTGTCTCAAATGGTGCATTTACACTTTATTTGTATGTGGATGATCCCTATCCGGATATAATCCTTAACCTTCAAGACACGTGAAACGATAAGGTGTAACCGGGGTCATAGCCTTTTCCATGTTTGATGCACAGTATGTCCAGAAAAAACGGTTCATTCTTTCAGACTTGTACAGACAGGACCAGGACCAACAGGGGGAGCTTTTACGCTTGAAATAGCTTTAAATCTTACAAGAGTCTTTCACCCTGCTGTCTCCATGTCCCTGACTCTCGCCCACCCGCCTCTCGGTATTTCCTGCTCTTTCTCTTTGTCTTTGTTTCTCCATCTCTCCCTCATCATCTGCCAATTTCCTCCTCATTCGCTCCTCAATTCTTTTACATTTGTCAATCTTTCACAGAGCGCATGAAGTAGATAAGATTCGAAAACGGCCTTGTAATGACAACAACAAAGTAATCGGGCTGTTTTATTAAAAACCTAACTATTATCTGTTCGAATACCAAGAGTTTATTAGTCACTGTGTTGCTATATTGTTGTTGTCTCCTTCGTCATCCGTGTGTCATCTTTTCTCCATCCCGGTTCTCTGTCTCTCTTACTTCCGCGCTGTCCTTGTACAACTTCTCTCTCTCTGTCTCTCGGGCGTTTTCGTCCCGGTGGTGAGGAGTCGACTCCTATAATTACCCAAGTGTCTGTGAAATGAATCATTGGGCAGCTGATTGAGCTGCATGATGGGACACATCCATCCTAAGTGACGAAGGCAAATGGATGGCTTTTGTGCCTCCCTCCCTCTCTGTCTCTCTCTCTCTCTCCACCTCTCTGTCTTTGTCTCTCTGTCCTTTGGGCTTCTCTCTCTTTTTCATCTGGATTTCTCAGCACCGATGCCCCCACGTGTCACATCTGCTGGGGGTGTGGCCAATGCTTAGATGGAAATGAACATTAACATTACCAATACTGACATCAATCAGCTATCCAAATCACGACGTACCTGACTTGCAGGTAGTCTGGCTTCCCTTCAGGCTAACCAAACACAGCTGTTGTTTTTGTAATGCAGCGAGGAGGAATGTCAAGCCTGTGTTCATCTGTGACAGTTTGCTGGATGACAAATGCCTCAGCCTCACATAAGCCTGTAGAAATCTGGCCATATGTATCTGGAGGTAACGAAATTAGCATTCAGAGTGTCTCTCAACTGTGCATACTTTTACAATACCTGAGTTTTAATCTCTTCATTTCTGACTTTTCTCAATTGTACTACGAGCATGCATTCCTGCTAAAAGTGACATGCACAACTCCAGTCCTGAAGGGCCATAGTCCGGCACAGGGTCATTTCCCTGCTCTAATAGCGCTTTTCTACCGAACAGTGCAGCACGGGATGAAAACTATCCATACCCAGAACTATCCGTACCCTGGTTGAGAGAAATGAGAAAAGAGAATCTGAAATTAAATTGTATGAAAATTTGCGATGTTTCCTCCTAAAGCCGCCAGAAAAAGGGGATTTGAAAAGAGAAGAAACTTTGGAAAACTGAAGATCGCTGTGCTGTACTGTCTCTAGCCAGAGACATTAATCAAGACGATTCTGTGACTATTGCGTTTGACCAATCAGTTGTTGGCACTATTCCTAGCTCCACCCACACATTTCTGTTCGGTACTCTTGGTACCCAGAAAGAAGGGGAGCCAAATTCAGCACAGGTATTTACACTTGCGGTACAATTCACTTGAAAATAGAAACAACGACAAAACGGGGGATTATGGATTTGTTGGAAAGGCGTTATAACACATTTAATACACCTGGTAATTAACAAATGAGTTATATATGGATTCTGGTCCT
Source organism: Olivaichthys viedmensis (assembly GCA_028565825.1). Lineage (NCBI taxonomy): Eukaryota > Metazoa > Chordata > Actinopteri > Siluriformes > Diplomystidae > Olivaichthys > Olivaichthys viedmensis. Next base: position 19,211,616 of record JAOUQW010000047.1, on the reverse strand, counting down.
TCAGCACCTCTGTACTAACATTTTGATGTATTTTTTCTTGACATCGGTCATTAGTATTATTAGAAAACTTAGAACTTTTTAGACAACATAGAACTTTTGTCATCTGTAATGTTAGCTACACTAGCATTGGATAGTAGTGTAGCTAACATTAGAGACATGTAGATCTTGAGCTGGAGGATGTGTATCACTCTGGGACAGTCTGTGAGAATTGGGGAAGGTTACATGCTCCCTGGTTAAGATGTTTTGCTAAGAGGGACGTTAATGACATCACACCATGACTCGAGTACCACAATATCGGAAATAAGGGAAACCAAAAGGTGAAACCAGTGAACTATATTTACAAGCAACACTCTCAGCATGGCATCCATTACCTAGTGGGTCTATAGGACTCGGAGATCCCAAGCAACTGCATGGTTTTCTTGACCCAGATTGCTTTGCTCGGTATCCAAGCCACACTTGGTGGTGATGTAGAGAGTCAACTTTCGTCATCTCCAAGCTGGCTGGAGGGAAAGAGATGGAAAGCGCGAGGAAGAGTAGGAAGGAGGGAAGCTCCCTGAACCTCGAGCGTGGCTGTGTGGATGAGAACTTAGATGATCAGCATGACAAAGTGAATGGGACAGGAGGCACAGGGCTCAGAGGAGCGGCTTTACAATGATTGTTTAATTAGCCTTTCTTCAGAGGCTACACTCTCACTTATGATCAGACACACACACATCATCCTTCTTACACATGCATGGTGTCTGGCTCTTTTCCTTTGTAGATACATATACATATACAGATAGATACATGTATCGCTTTACAGTCAACTCCAGAAGTATTGGCACCCTTAATTAAAAAAAAAAAAAAGTGCAAAGATTGCTATATAAAAAGAATAACACATTAGAATGAGTGCTATTCTGCACAAACACATAAGCTGAAGAGTTTGATTTTAAAATAAGATTAAGGAGTGCATTTTCTCCCCTACAAAACACTGGTTTCAAAAGTATTGGTATCCACCACAATTGGCTTCTTTCTTGCAACCCTTCCAAACAGCTTTTTGCTATGAAGTTGGCGTCAAATAGCTGGTTTTAAACTTATAAACCCCCAAGGATCAACTAAACTGTGCAAATCTGAAACGGCAATCTTTGCAGTCTTCTTTGCCTTCCTGATCATCATCTTCAATGTGTGGGAGGGGCAGAATGATTATGCATGTTCTTCCTTGTAAATTGTCAACTGTTCCAGACTTTCCAGAAGTCTTCGTGTTTTTTAATTTTTTTAAAAGTATGACAATTTGAATATTTAAATACTATAGTGGGGTCCAAAAATCTGAGACCACATTGAAAATTTTGGATTTTTTCATTGCTACTGTATGGCACTCTAAAACGGTTTGCTGAAACTGGATCAGTCGTATCCAAAGCACGATCAGGCACAGACCAAAAGTGAGCACACCATCAGAAGAGCAATACATAAAGCTTTGTTCACTGAGAGAGGGAACAGCAACTTCATCACATATACAGAATGTGCTGAATAAAGAACGAGAGACTCCAATCAGCAAAAGTAGTGTCGAAAGAAGACTAGCTAGTAGTGGTCTCAAAGGACGAGTAGCAGTGGGCTGTATCACTTGTCAAATAAGAGATGATATAGTTTGTTGTGCCATGGTCATAAAATATTAAATATCCAAATATCACTTTTGATGCCACCTTTCAAGCAGACTTCAGATTTAACAGTTTTCTGTCACCTGCACGCTTTGTAGTTAATTTCTAATTGGCCTTCGGGGATCTTAAACAAATAATCAGTCTAAGGCTGTTAATTCCATCAGTCTAATTAACATTGAAATATTTGGCTTTGAGAAAACACATGACTTTATTAGCAGAGCACCAATTAAATAGTTATTACAAACGTGTGAGTAATGTGACAGGGCTGTGCAAAGACTTTTGCAAATAAATGAATGTGGAGCCTGTGGTATTTCATCATTAGAGAGCGAGAGGGAGAGCGATGCTGTTACATTATTGTTACATCATGTGTTGTTGTGACACTTCCAGGTGGAAGGAAACTGTGAAAGCTGTGATCAAGTCACAGGGACATATGCTTTAAAGATTAGGATAAAAGTGTAGACTGCAAGCACATATCACTCCTTCCCCAAAGATACATGTGCTCTAATATATAGCAGTGTGTTTCTGTCCAAGATAATTTTGCTCTGTTTCATGTTTATATTGGTTTTGGCTGCAATTATACTGTATATATTTTATCCTGAACTATTAATTGTGATTACACCACAGCGCTGTTGAATTCTCAATTCTGATTGGTCGTCAGGTGGTGATTAATTTTCTATAACAGCAGCTCTGACAGTCCTTTCTGTAAGGAGAAGTTTTCCGCCGTGGGAAAGTCTTCAGGACAGTGCAGTTTGCGCTCTGCGGTTTATCAGTAACATGAAAAGCTGCATTTTTTGTCTTAGGGCTGAAACAGTATGTATAATTCACAGTTTGATAACCGTACAACCCAAAGATGACCTTCAGAACATGGTGTCTGCTTACAGAGAGGATATTAAATGCCATTTAATACTGGTTAAAAGCTATTTGGTTATGGAAACTGCTACAGTTGAGTGCAAAAGTTTGCAACCCCCATGAAAAAAAATCACTGTTATACAATTTATATACAAATAAATAGGATTAAAAAAAAAGTTTTTAAAAAAATGAAATGGGTGTATCCTGCAACAAGACAACAATCCACAAGGGGAAAAAATCAGATCTCCACACCAGATTAGAAGAAGCAAGCCTTTGAACTGATTTTCTCTATTAATATCCTAACATAAACTATTTGACCTTCTTTTTTTTACTTGTGATAATGAAGGAACATCTGTAAAGCCGAACACACTAAATATCTTGTTGGTATACATGACATTTATTTGTCTTCTTCATTTTGTCCTAAGGGTATGCACACATTTAATTTTGCACGTAACTACATTTTTTAAAATGGGCTTGATAAGAGGATCGCTCTGAGACCTCTATAGATAGAATAGAATAGAATACTCCTTTATTGTCACATATTGATTCTTCGCATATCCCAGCATGTTGGTAAGCTGGGGTCACAAAGCGCAGGGTCAGCCATGATACAGCGCCCCTGGAGCAGGGAGGGTTAAGGGCCTTGCTCAAGGGCCCAACAGCGGCAGCTTGGCGGAGCTGAGGTTTGAACCCACAACCTTCTGATCAGTAGCCCTAACCACTGAGCCACCACTGCCCTCGCGTCAACACTTTCAGAGGAAAAAGATACTAAACAGTACCTTTTTAGGGTACAAACAGTGCCAATGGGGTGGTACATCTTTTGCATCCTTTTAAGACTCATTTAAGGTACATAATTGGACCTTTAAATACTACTGTTGTACCTTTTTAGGGTACATTTACGTTGTACCTTGGGCAGCAGAATGTACCTGTACAGTACCTTTTTTTTTTTTTTTTGTTCGTGAAGAGTCCCACTTCCCTTAGCACCAATCTCTCCACTTTCTCCCAGTATCTACTTAAGCTTTGTCTTTCCACCTTCCCGTTTAAAGTGCATTACTTTAACAACTAGCTTTTAATCCCAAAAGGCTTGAAAAGTCACATCTCTTTCCCTTAACATCCTAGCTGCCATCTGGATCATGCAGAACCACATCTACCATAAGCCGTGATTGAACTATGGTAAAAGCCAGATTGGTACCAGTTATGTACTTGTCCTTCCTTTGACCTAAACACGGCTGCTCTCAGTGTTGTGGGTTTGGCTCCTAAACTGTTATGTTGCCCACAGCGCTTCGTGTCCATCGCTGAGTGATTCATCCCTACGGGTAGGCCTCTATAGTTTGTTTTTTTGGGAAACAAAAACCCAGAAAGCCGAGCCTCAGGAAGCGATTGCACGCGATCGGCCGACTCCGTCTCCCTCTCTCCAGGAAGAGGCACTGAAAGTAATTGGTTAGCCATTAAGATTAATAACACAATTAGCTGCTAGCTACGGTCAATCGTAAGGTGGGAGTACGGAAACAAACCAAGGCTCTCGGGAAGGAAGCTCTTGTGGGCTAAGCCTTCGATTGCCGTCTATTTCGAGCCGAGAACACTGTTGATTTTTATTTTTTTTCCCTCTGAGCAAGCCTTTGCAACCGAAGACTTTACTTCCTCAGGCGTCTCTCTCTCTTGTTAGTTTTTTTTTTTTTGGTCTGGCCCTGAAGCATGAGGTTTGGTGCTCAAGCTTAATTGCTGGCTTTAATTCAATCAATTAACCCACACTGATTAATCGGAGTCGCTGGCCGCTTGCTCATTCGGTATTCTAAGAACGGGAGACTTCATGTTGTGTGGCGAACGATCAGATTCAACCCGTCCCTCGACCTAGTGTGATGACAAGTTTCCAAGTAGGAAAAGTAGCATATTTGGAATTTTAAACATTGACGGAAGTCTTTCGTTGGGCCAAGGTGCTTGCTTTGTGTGGTTAAACACATTCGGGCTGCAAAATAACACATTTGGGGACTGACATTTATTGAGTATGTGGGTCGTTTGAATGTTTTCCTTTTGCCGTTTCAGCAGCTGCTGCCGTCCTAGCAGTCTGTAATGCTTTTGTGAGAGATTGTTGCAGAGATTAGGCCTGCCTGTGCCTGTCACAGTTTGTGTTGGACGTTTTGCAGCAAAGCCAATGAGCCGAGCCCCGGACAGTGGCTGAACAGGAAACCGGAGGATGCAACAAAAAACGGGATTGTGTATTGAGCCGGATATTGAGCCCCGAGAATGTGAATGGCGCCGCATGTCCAGCTGCATATCTTACTGCTATCAACCGCAGCTCTTTTTCTGGAAGGATAAATATGATTTTTGTGTGCATTTTCCCCACCGTAGACGTAATACAGCAGGTTGTGTGTATGAGCAGTAGGACATTCGCAGGCCCATCTATTCCCCATTCTTGCTGTGCTAAGGGCGCAACGCACATCCTTAAAACCGTTTCCTGCTAATTAATTCTATCCTAACCTGTGTGCAGACATTTCAGTTCCTGGCTTTGAACAATTTGAATAATGCATGCACTTTTTTCCCCCCTTCTCCTCTGGTACGTTTCACTGAGCTGTGCCGAATATACATACACAAACACACACACACACACACACACACACACGGAGAGAGAGAGAGAGACTATGCTGTCCTCCCAGCTGGAGTGCCGAAAGAGTGTTTAGGAGCAAGCAGGCTCTGGAGCACTGTAATCAGCTCCTAGGAACACAGCGGGGAACTGGGCACAAAGTGCCACGTGGACTGAAAGGAGGAGGCAGTGGACTTGATGACCCACGCCAGGGACGGTAGGGAGACTCTGGGAGTTGCTGGATAACTAACGGAAAGTGGCAGGTGCCTTGTGTGAAGTTGGGCAGGCTTGAGAATAGCCCAAGAACAGATCTGCATCTGCATCTGCTTGGGCTTCCTGGAACAGACAGGGAATCGGTGAGGGCACTAGAGTCCAAAATTGTGCTCCATTTTCCAATTTCAAATCAGGTGTTCAAAGCCGGAATACAGAACAATGAGTGTGTTTCGTAAGGAGGGACGACAACTAGAAAGGGAGGGAGGAGAGACCGAGGGGGTAGAAGCAAAGGCCAGTGACTCCTAACTGCCTCGCCAGAGCAGGATGCGATTAGGACCTGGAAGCAATTGGAACAACAAAAACGGGCCAATTATTTGCTTCCGTCAGGCCTTTCTCGATGCTAGATGAGGCCTTCGAAGGGATGGAATAAGTAAGACCGGAGCACTGCAGACTGGACCTAGAGACCGCCGGATGTCCGTTCGTCTGAAATGCAGCACGAGTGATCTCTCTCTCTGACTGAGAGGAGAGAAGGGAGGAGTCAAGCCCGCCTCCAACTCTTCCCACTAACAGTCAGCAGAGAGCTGTCTAGCAACATGCTCCACCCTCCCTCTCTTCCTCGCCGTCCCTCTCTCTCCTCTGAGGCTGCAGAAGGGCATAGAGGAATTCTCCTCCGCTGATTAATGACTCCATCCTTCTTATTGTTTTTACTCTGATGGAGAGAGGAAGAGAGAGAGAGCGAGAGAGCGAGAAAAACAAGTGCACACACGCAGTGCTAGTGCATGGGTAAAAAGGCCTTGAACTGACCTTTTCCTAATCTTTTGTTATCGATGCACGTTTTTGAGCAAGAGCAGCTTGACCTATAATTGCAATCATGGTTTTACCGCGCTCGTTACAGCTCTCTTGTTGCGTCCCTCCCCGGTCCGAGCGAGCCGTTTTCAGATTTCTTTAAGATCTCTGGGAATCGAGACATTTCCTTTCTTTTTCCCCTGTAAGGGAAGGATGAGCGGTTCTATTGGATAAGACAATGAGACTAAATTGAGTATGCTATTTCAGCCCCCGGTGTGGAAAACTGTAATTTGGGAGGCTTTTTTTAGCCGGTTTAATTTGGCTTTCTTTTTTTTCTTTTTTTCCCCTTATCCCCTTCTTTTTTCTTTTTGTGGGTGGAAGCCAGTGTGTGTGTGCGCAGGCAAACTCTCGGGTGTGCGTATGACGTACACTCGAATTGCATCGAAGAGAAATGCTAAGTAGAGGATAATGAAGGATAACGAGTTACTTAAGAGATCCAATCCACACCCACACTCATCCAAACACACAGACAGGCACGTCCACTCGCTGTCCCCTTTCCCGGCCTGGCTAGCTAGAGACGAGTTGGACGGAGAGACGGTTTTGTTCGTTCAGATTGGAGTTGCTGGGGCTGAAAATGGGATTCTGTGTCGACACATCTTAATACGTGACGTTTATGAACCTTGATCACACTGGCTATTAGAAGACCATTACAGATCTAATGAAGGGGAGAGTTTGAATGTGGGTAAGGGGGGCGTTCTAATTAGGCTACTTGTTGAGGGTCACTGAAAAGCTGGTCACACACACATTGCATACACACACGCACACACATTTGCATTCACATTTGCATTGTCCTTGGGCTAGGAAATTTTCCATTTCAAGCTAGGGCTAAAGTGGAAAACGGCATTTTTTTGGTTAAAAAGAGCTGCCACTCGAAGCCATAGCTGTACTACTGACACGTGTATTATATCTGATTCCGTGGAAGAGGCTAACTCTACGAACGCAAAAGGTGCATGTATACTCCTGTAAACATAAGACCAAACAAATTCCACTATATATAATGTGTATGTGCAGTGGGGTCCAAAAGTCTGAGACCACATTAAAAATCTGGGATTTTTTTCAAATTTAAACTTGGAAATAAAAAAAGTTTTAGAAATTAGAAACATTTAAAACAAAGAAGTCATGACAAGTAAAATGAAGAAATATTCAAGATTCTGCACGATTTCTAGGTCACTACATTTGTGACGTATTGACTCAAGTCAGATTTCTTTCAGTCTTATCCCTTCCATTGAAGCACATGTTCAGATGACATTCAGGCGGATTTGATCGACTCATCAGAGGTTTATAAGTCTTTTTAATCAACGTGCAGCCATTGTTCACTATTATAAATAAGGCTGTTATATTATAACTATTATAAATCAGGGTTGCAGCAGAACATTTCATACTAAGTAGCATTGTGACAGTGGGAAATATGGCATCAGAACTAAGTGAAAGTGTCAGAAGTCAAATAGTTATTCT
>JAOUQW010000047.1:19150567-19163626 GCA_028565825.1 Olivaichthys viedmensis | reverse complement strand
TGATATTTCAGTCTTTTATTTTTAATAAATTTACAAAACATTCCAAAAACCTGTTTTTGCTTTGTCATTGTGGAGTAGTTGTGTGTAGATTGATGATAAATTTTTTTTTTTGAATCGATTTTAAGATAACATACCAAAATGTGGAAAACTTGAAAGGGTCTGAAAACTTTTCGTATGTACTGTATCGCTGTCCAATGAAAAACATGTATCTCCACTTTTTGTGTTTTTTACTTTTTATCATATATGGAATGTGGGAAAAAAACCTCTATCTACCCCACAGCAGTTAACATCTAAATGATCAATGAAAAGCTGACAACTTGTATAACATAAGGCTGCGTTGCTAAGTCAGGAACAGAAGTTAAGACTACGTCAGTGCTGGAGTAGTGGAGCTTGGTGAAACTTCCCACTCTGAGTTATTGAGTCAAATCAGCAGAAGCCGTCGAGAGGCATTTTGCCTCCTAACATGAAAAGCGATCCTATTTTCAGAGGCTGTGAGAGAAGGAGAGAGCAGAAATATTTCATTATTGGGCGTCTGACTCCAGTCTGAGTGCCGTTCTCGGCTCCTTATCCCGCAGAAGCCATATTTCGAGCTGGTTATGGGTTCATAAATTACCTATTGACTGCCTTATTATGCTCATTTGATTTCCTGGTGATCAAAAGTGCTATTGAAGTGTCAGGCCCAAGTGATGGGGCTGGTAGAGGCAGTGTGGATCTCAGGTAAGGAGGGTGGAGGAACTTCGGTTTCCTGATTGGTGAAGGCGTGGTGGAAATGAGAGAGATGATTGGTTCGATGCTCTCATCTTCGCTCATCTCACTCTCACTTCTAGGGCAGCACTGAGTTGCTCCTGGTATCGATTTATCTGGACTAAAAATGGCTCATCATCTGCAAATTATGATATTGAGGTTGATATTCTATTCATTCTGGTCATGTTTTAACAGCCATAATTGTCTTATGACCCTATTGTTTATTAAGCTATCAATAAAATGTTATGTAATGACGTGGCATCCCAGTAAGAATCATGACCGACGACAAGTACAGTTGCAACACACACACAATGTTAAATACAGACAAATTACAACACATTATACAGTATCCATATATATGAAATTCCACTTATGTGATAATATTCTTGGTAACACTTTACTTAAAGGTAGTGTTCGTAACATGACACCTACATCAGCCCTTCATGACAACTGACATAAACCTAAATAAGAGCCTTATAAAGGATTAATCCAACAGGTGTAATCTGGCATAAAGAATGCTTTTTGGGTAACACTTGAACCCTGCATCATGACACAGACATAACCATGTCATAAACATGTCGTGCGTAATGTCATATGCTGTCATGAGTTGTCATAACAGTTGATTTCCAGTAATATAACAGTGTTATGTTACCATTACTGGTAATTGTCATGATTCAAGTAAAGTATTACCGCTTTTTGTTAATTTGGTGTTAAGTTGACATAACACCTGAGTCAAGTGACATAAGGTTGTGTTATAAAACTTTCCAGGCTAACTTGCATTAAGACGCCATGACAACTGACTTTGTAGCTTAGTGCACGTCTGGGTTGTCAGAGTCACATAATGGTTATGATGTAATATGTCAAACATCAAAACCAAACTCACTTTAATTCAGGGTCAGAGGAAACATACATAACTTTCATGCCAGTGTCATAGCATTTTCATAGGTTTTCATAGAAATCCTAAAAATAAAAATAAAATTAAACTCACTTTACTTAAGGGCTAGAGACAATATAAATAACTTGTGTCATTACAGTGACATGAATGTGTCATAGATATTTTTTTAAATCTTATAAAATGGCAAAAGTGCCAGATAAAATATTATTACAGTGTAACAACTGTCAAAACCGTTACTATGTAACAGTGTTATAAGCAAGTTTTTCAGGTCGATGCATCCATAATGTGCCAATTACAGGAGTTACCGCAAAGCATCTTTTGGAAGTGTAAAACTATGTTTAATTTATCAATAAACCTTACCATTATGTGACTCTGACAGTCGGTGTGTATTGGTGCACTGGTATGTGACCTCAAAATTACCAGAACTGAGCTACAAAGTCAGTTGTCATGACGTTCGAATGTCAGCCCATATAGTGTCATAACACAACCTTGTAACATCAATTTGACATCAATATTGAAAAAAAAGCAGACTTTATGAAGCTATTGAAATACGCCTTTATGAATGCTTATGTAAGTTTGTCAGTTGTCAATAAGGGCTCATGTAGGTGTCATGTAGCCTTACTGTATAAACACCCACCCTTAAGTAAAGTGTTACCCGATTTTTATTAATAGACAGTTTCCAGTAAAGATGGGGTGCTGATATAACATTTGTCAGCATCAGATTATAATACTAACAAATATGCATAATTTGGTAACACTTTCTATTAAGGCCATATCTATAATGACATATGAATACATTCATAACATGTGATAGTGCATTCATAAGGAATTATACACACTGTTACAATTATTTATGAAAATACATTACACTTTATAGCAATGTCTATTATGCATAATGAATTGAATGAATTGTTGTGAAAAATCTGTTAACACAATGCATTATAAGTAGTGTTCATAACACATTATATCGCCAGTGCAAAAGAAACTCAGCCCGTTTGCATAGTGCATTATGTTTCATTACAGACACACAGAGACCTGCTCTGATTTTATTTTTAAGGAGTAACTGAATGTATGTATTTGTAATTTATGAGTGTAAGCTATTGACAGACATATGATATTATAACCTAATTATAATAACTTATAAGTTGTGTTTGGGAGATCTAAGTAAATTGAGATAAGAGAGTTTCTTTGGCATTGGTAATATAATGTGTTATGAACACTTACAATGCAGTATGTTAGCAATTCATAATGCATAATAAACATTTCTCTAAAGTGTAATGCATAAATATTTATAACAGTGTGTAATGCATTATGAATGCATTATAACATGTTATGAATGTTTTCATAGGTCATATATAAATATGACCTTCATAGAAAAGAGTTGCCCATAATTTTGCTTGATATGAACCTAAACAGAAAGCAAACTTCAAATGAAATAAAAGAGCCTGTATTAAAGGCTGTAACCTGATTTTTTCCATCACAAAAAATTCAACGCCCCTTTAATCTGTTGTTGATCACTTGTGTTTAGAAGAAATGGAGCATCGTGTTTGCCAAAAACAAGCACTAGCCTTTGCTTTGTTTGTGGGAAAACACTGCTCTAAATGGTTCATCACCTCATTTTTAATTTAATGTGGCATTGAGCTCTCCTGCACCACCTGAACCTCCAGGTTTGTTATCCCAGAACCATGTGGCACCTCACGCAGCGACCAGCAGAATGCTTCATTAGCAGTATGCCCCGCAAATATGCTGTCAACACACTCGTTTGGAAATTGTTTTTTTGTTTTGTTTTTCCCCACACAGATCCGAGCACACTGTTGTAATGGAGTTTTGGTTTTCTGCCACGTTTGCATTTCGAGAGAGAACGAGGCAGGATGAGTGCTGGAGTGGTGAGTGGGGAATACAGGAAGTCGTTAGACAGGTCTCGTAATTGAATGTGCGAGATGAAACGTGGCGTGAGCGCTTCTGAGGAGCTGACGACCTTGAGTGAAGATGCAGGCCTTAATTAGCACGGCGCGCTCAGGTGAACCCCCTTCAAGCCAAACGGAGGAGGAGAGGACCGCCTCTACCCTCCTAATGGAGACTCCGCTGACAATCAGTTAATTTCTCCCTCTCGCAGTGGCGCGATGCATTTCAATTATGGACAGAGTCACTGATGATTCTTCCTAAAACATTTCCCTCGCTATAATGGCATGTCGTTAGGTTTTTGGCTAGATGTACTGTACACCTCATCTTATGTTGTATTTGTACCCGTTTTATCTTCTTCCCCCGGCGTGGCTGCCTATTAGGGGGTGTTGCCGTTCCGATGCATTTTCCGTGGATCTCAAATCGCTGTCTCTGTTCCATCTTGATGCTTGTAATGAAGTTGTAAAGTTTGACCTTGGTTTGGTAGAGAGACAATACCAAAGAGCGCCCTATAATTTGTATATAATTTTTGTCTTCGATGTTTATATGATGTCTTCTGCATTAATGTGTCATTAGAAAAGAGCAAATTTTAGATTTCCAAACATTCATTATCCCAAAATGTTTTTATGTTCCAGAGAAATGTTTGTGCATCATTAAAGAAAGTAAGATATTCAGTAATGGAGCACTTTTTAGATAAAAACAGAATCAAGGCTGTTCTGCGATTTTACTTGCAGAGACAGAAGCAAGTGAGAACCAAAGTTCTGCAGAAGAACTGTGGCAAGTTCTCCAAGATTCTTGGAACAATCTTCCAGCCTTATAATACTGCACGACAGTGTACATGACATTTTTAGAACAGTGGAAAATGTATTTTAGTGGAACTGCATGTTTTAATACAGCTTTGTTAAAAATGTGACGTATGACGCTACTTTTAAATATTACTATACACTTGATGCGTCTTGATGCTATGGAGCAGTCCATAGGGTTTGGTAGTGATATATTTTAGGTTTTGGTATCTTGCTGATATTCAGGTGAGTTTTATTGACCATTAGACTGCTTTTGTCACTCAGACCTGGCAACCCTGCACCAGAAGTATTTGGCGTATCTGGGACTGCTGTGTGATCTAGTGAAGATTTTATTCCTGTACTGTTTTTGGCGTGTCCTTGTTGACTTGTCCTCACCATTTCTCTGTGGAGGAATCCCTGCTGACACATTCAGCAATGTTCCATTACTTTCTCAGCTTAAGTGTACTCGTTTAAATGAGCCTTCGGAGAACTGAGAGATTGAGTCAACATGACTGTAGAACTTCAAGGGTAGAACTTCCCCAGGCGCTGTGATCTGACATTATTTGCTTTTCACATTAGCAAAGATGTACAAATGATGTACAAAGTGTCAGACAGTGTGAGCAGAAGGAATGAAAGATGTAATGTAATTAGGGGTGTTCCAATGCGATTTTTTTCCCATTTTTGATTTAATATGAGACAATTTGTCTTCTATGCTTACGTGCACGATCTGTTAAAATCACACCCATAAAATACATCAGTGAACCAGATATCTCATACAAATTCAGCATTTCAGGCTTGTATTGGTGCCGATACTCAGTATTGGATCTGTGCGTCCCTAAAAAACATATAATTTGCTATATTGAAATGAGATTTTATGTATCCAACTTCCTTCTCTATACATGTGAGCTGATAATTTGCTACTTTATTCTACTAATTAGCAAGCCTGCTTTCAAGGTGATTTGCCTCTATACATCCACTCTAAGGAAAAAAAGGGTTCATTTGATGGTTAATAGGGGTCCTACTTGGAACATTTTCTAAAAGGGAAATCCTCTGTTGTATGGTTCTACATAGAAACTTTATGGGTTCCCCCAGATGGACAATGCAAAGAATGCTTTAATCCTTTAAGATGCTAGATGGAAACTTTTTTTTTTGTGCTAGCTACCAAAGTAAAGTGGGTTCATACAGAAAAATCAACAGTGGCCCTGAAGGGCAAGTGACCTAAAAAATAAAAACAGTCAACTTTAAAATCCTCCCTCCTTTAACTCTCCCATCCTTTTGTTGCAAGTGGCCAATTGTGCAACATAGGTGATCTTCTGAGTCCTGAGGAGAAATCAAGGAGTTTTAAAAAATGTGTTGTTAAAACCATTACTGAAACGCAAGGCTTGACTCAAGTTCAATTTCTTTTTCTTTTCGTGTGTAGCACTTTTAACAATTGACATGTTTTTTTTTTTAAACATTATCTTAAGTATCCCATGTATGGACAGATGGAATATTTTATTTAAAGTGACCTTTTTCTTAGGCGACAAGTCATTTATCTTAGGAGGCACTTTCACAGAATTTTACACACTGTTTCACAGGTCTTAAAACCAGACTTTGACATGTTTTTTTTCTTCTTAATATCTTGAGTGGTTTTGACTTTAAAGGACACTGTATTAATACAACTATGCAAAATATACACTTTCCATACATCTTTTTAAATAGTTCCATGGAATAACAACATTTTGATAAACTGTTATGTGAATGTCTGATTATTGGATGTGTTTTGTGAAATGCAAATTAGTGCATATAGGTAAATATAAGTACAAATACTAATAAGTATTAGGAACATACTTCATCTCTCACAGACGAGAAGGCGGTTATGGCAGATGAGGCCGCACTTCTAATAACTGTCTCAGAGACAGCTTTAGCCAACCAAAATATTTCTTGAAAAATACATAGACATAGACATTATAGGCATTGATTCTTCATGAATAATGTTCTTATAATCAAGTAGACATACGAATCAAAACAAAGAAATTCAGGACCACATATCAGACAAGCCATGTGGAATCATTACATTTGATTCCAACCCAAAATAAATTGTATTGTAAAATAAAAATAAAAAGTACTATATTTTATTGTACTGCCCACAAACACTGTGATGTATTAGTGCTCATTTAATGTGCATTTGTACATTTACAAATGACAACATGGTGTCTGTTTGTGTAAATGTCTTGTGTTGCACTTTTAAAAAATAATTTTTAATCTCAATTTTTATATCAGTCATATAGTAAATACAGTTTTATGTGCCAATAAATGTTCTTATTTTAATTAACACTTAATTACCACATTCATTTTCAGTACCTCTTAGGAAAAAATTATATAGATTAAATAGATTTGGTGGCACTGTTTGACCTGAACTAATTATTATTTAATTTTTTTACACATTCTGTCAAACACATTCACGTGTCGGTATCAAGTAACTGATTTTAAGGCTGTAAGTGATAAAAAATTGAGCTGACCTCTGTAGTCTGTCCTCTCAATGTTGGACCCTGAGGCCCTGATTTACTAAAGGCTTGTGTGTGTAGAAACATGTGCAAACTTGGTAATACGCAAAATACGTGCAAGCTCATTTGAGCAAAATTGCACGCTCGCTTTAATGAATATGCAATTTGGGGTGTTTCTACCTAAAGGGCGGAGTCAATGCAAATCGAAAGCTATTTACTAAGCCTGAAAGACACTTCAGTAATGGAGATTGTGAGCACAAATTAGTACGACCAAAGGGCAGCCATTTACTAAGTCTTAATAATGAGAAAATTTATCTAAATTACGCCTTAGTGTCTCAAAACAATCAGAAAGTGATGACTTATTATTTCTGCGGTAAAGTTTTATATTAAATATTCGCCGCACGTTCACACCTCTGATGCCGACAGCATTTAAAGAGCCTTTGAAAAGGTTTTCATTCACATTTACCTTATTAACAAAATGCACACTGATGTCTGCATGCTTTTATTTTACATTCCTGTTGTATTTTGAACAGTTTTTCGTCGTGTCTCACCCCCTTTAATCGGAGTTATACTTGAGTTTGAGTTTTACTTTTCCGGGAGTCTCTTTGAGATCCGAGCTTGTCACGGTTATTAAGAACAATTAGTACATGCAAAAACCTAGTTTACATATTGTTTTCTACTCCTACTTTGCATGTAATGCCATTCACGCAATTTTTCTTTGTAAATCACCCACACCACGCCCACTAACCACACACGCAATTTATCCCATTGCACACGCAAATTAGTACTCGTTATTAAGGATCTTGATAAATCAAGGCCTGAGTGGTCACAGAGCTTAAAATGACCCCAGGTTATACAAGTGCTTCAGATTTTTTGACTGTTTGAACTGTTCTGAGGTGTTGCAATTTACTAAATGTCAACGGACTGAATTAGGCATGTAAAATTGTCATGGATTTGATGAAGTCCAGTTTACCATGCAG
This sequence comes from Olivaichthys viedmensis, assembly GCA_028565825.1. NCBI lineage: Eukaryota > Metazoa > Chordata > Actinopteri > Siluriformes > Diplomystidae > Olivaichthys > Olivaichthys viedmensis. The sequence continues at coordinate 19,155,837 of JAOUQW010000047.1, read as the reverse complement.
CAGCTGTGCATGACCAAATCCTGTGTTAAATTTGAGGTATTTCTTGGTGCTTTGGTGGTCAGCCATAAACATTTAAGGGACAGGTATATTCATAATTAGTTATAGACTCTACATTTAACCAGTGCTTCTTCCAGTTGATATCTCAAAACACGGGCATTGATTAATTGTTCTTAATTAACTGCACTAATCATGAAGATCACTGCCATAAATTATTAAGAGCAATACGTGGTGTTTTATCACATTGCTTATCAGTTGTGGGTTATTGCTGATTAAATGGTTGTCCATTTTGCTTGTCTTTCCATCAGAATAGGAATTGATCTGCATGTTGAGACCCAACCACTTGATTTGTGCAAGGATAGTAAGTTTTTTGAATGTATATTTTAATATAAAATGCTGCATAAACATGTTCTTAAGCAAATTTACTGGGCTGGATGCCAGTCCTGGTTATTGTTAAGAGTGTGGTATTTAGATGCAACCTGCCATTCTTTCTAATAGGGGATAATTAGTGATGTGCTCTGGTTTACTGTTTATGCACAAGTACATACAGTAGATGATTAAACAGTAATTAAATACTTCTAAAACATATCAGGATAATATATTAATGACAATTTGTATAAATATATTTTATGATATGAACTGGGTCCGATGAAGATTCTGTACTCCGAATCTGAAAGATCTCCGTGCAGTCATGCATAGAGATCTAATCTTTTCTGGAGTCAAGCTGAAAACTGTCTTATATATCCATCCCTACTGTATAAGTATAAGTCCAGGACAGAATATTTCCAGCTAAGTGTGCCGAATTAGAATTAGATCTCTCCGTTTTGGCACTGAGAGAGTCCTTTAAGTCTAAAAGATCCCCTGTGTTAAGAACAAAACTCTGAGACACCTAAGCTAGTCATGAATAGACCAAAGCGGTACTTTGACCTCCTCTGGTGCCATACTGAGACATGCAGAGCTATTAGGATGACTTGTGTATTAGCTAGGTAACATCAGTTTGAAACCACACCGGATAGACAAACCAGTTTAGGTACCTAGGGGGTCAGGATGGATGGATGATTGGATGAATGGATGGGTATGGATGGAGGGAAATTTGGTTTAAGGCACATAAAGCTCAATTATGAAAATGGCAGGTACTTAGATACATAGATGTATGGACAGATATGGATGGATGGATTTACTTTTTTGATCCTCAAGGGGAAATAAGGAACAGTTATGGCAATGGAAAGTGCATAGATGGATGAATGGATGGATGGATGGAGATGGATGGATGGATGGAAATAAATGGATGGATAGATTGATGGACTTTATCGATCCCCAAGGGAACATTTGGGTTTAGACACATAAGGGTCAGTTACGTCAATGGCGAGTGCACAGATACATGGACGGATGGATGGACTTTCTTGATCCTCAAGGGGAAATAAGAGACAGTTATGGCAATGGAAAGTGCATAGATGGATGGATGGATGGATGGATGGATGGATGGAGATGGACAGATAGATGGATGGAGATGGATGGAGATGGATGGATGGATGGAAATAGATGGATGAATAGATTGATGGATTGATGGACTTTATCGATCCCCAAGGGAACATTTGGGTTTAGACACATAAGGGTCAGTTATGACAATGGCAAGTGCATAGATACATGGATGGAGATGGATGGAAGGATCGATGGATGGATTGACTTTCTTGATTACCAAGGGGAAATAAGGGATGGCAATGGAAAGTGCATGGATGGATGGAGATGGATAGATTGATGTATTGATGGACTTTCTTGATTCCCAAGAGGAAATTTGGGTTTAGACACATAAGGGTCAGTTATGGCAATGGCAGGTGCATAGATACATGGATGGATGGAGATGGACAGATAGATGGATGGATAGATCAATAAATTGATTGACTTTTCACTTGTAAGAAAGGCATTTGGTACTCTGGATGACAACTACTGTCAGTTTATCGAAGTTGTGGAGTATGTCTGAGGAACTGGCTCAAACTTTTCAGAAAGTCTCAAACCTAGACATTCTTCTGGCTCCCTCTCTATCATGCCCTCTCTGAACAACAACTCAAGATCACATCTCTCAGATCAATAGCATAACTCACCAAGCGCGAGCCAAGACACTGGGTCAGGCTGGCGGAGAGATTCACCCTATAACTCATGGCACATTTGCTGCCATTACTTAACAGGCTTACCCCATTAATAACTCTTCTTCATTGCCAGTAAGGGACAGGGAGGGGTATGCGGGGTGTATGTCAAGCTAGGGGACAGGCAGACACACACACTCTGACATACAAAGTCACTCTGTCTCAGAGAAATGGAGAACGAGCTGAGCACTGAGAGTGGGCACATTGGTATCAGCTTACCCTCCCACCACAGCTCGGACTGTTTTAATACCCACTTCCCCTTTCCGCAATGCTCTATTAGACAAAAGCTCCATCTGCCACCGTGTTCCAACATGGCTCGGAGAGTATATTTGGGCCCTTGGCAAAAAGGGGTTTAGCTTTGCAGGCCAAATGCTGGTATAAATTCAATCAATGGCAGGTTTATTACGGGTTGTAAATAGAAGCTCTGACCATATTTTATGACAACCATCACTAAATCATTCTGATTCGCATTCCTCTTCCACTTTGCCGCTGCTCTCTAATAGCCTGGTGCCACTCCCAGCACATGCTGTTTCTGTGCCTTTCTGCATTCTGGCCTGTAAAAGGATTTATTCCCAATGTAATTGTGCTTTTAACAGGCACCACAGTACTGACTTCAATCACCATTTTGAAGCCATAATTGCAAAAGTGTATAGAGGCTGAATGAGGAGGCAGGTGCATTAAATCTGTATTGCAGAGATTCTGATCTATGGTGTCTCGAATTACAGGAACATGCATGACATTTTAGGAGTTGAACAGATTCTGTTAGGAAAAAAAATGCTCGAACCACCAAAACTGAACCAAATTACATTAGCTAAAATGCCCAAACATGTAAATATCTGCATGCATCACCTATGGTAACATTTTGTGAGATATCTACCTTATGTCCTTTAGTTTTTATGCTATGAACTCTCTGGCCATCTCTGAGAGAAGCAAGAAAGGGAAGTTGGGATTTATGCTGAACCCTTAAAACAGTCAGAGCTTATTATACACAAACCAGAAGCCATTTTTGCAGTATGACACACATGTGGTGTAGGCTACGCATTTGTGAGTCTTCATTATGTAAACATCATACTGTGAAGAGAAGCATTTTCTGAGTTTCTCTTTCCAAATAACACCTCTCAGGGGTTCTTTTTACACACTATAAATAGACATTAGAAAATGGCATACCATATATATATATATTTTTTATTTATTTCTCCTTTCAATTTGTGGTTTGTTATTGTAAACAGTACAGTAGCAATTACAAGTAATTAGGATCATAAACAATGCATAGTACCCCCACGTGTACATACGAAGTTCTCCCCCTCCTGCTGGCTTTTTGTAGTGGTGCAGAGTACAGTGAGTGCCGTAATCCATTTTTTATATATACGACTGTGGATTGTGATGTCTTATTCATGTGGAGTGAGTAGTAAAGCCATGCTTCAGTAACATTCCCAGTCCAGTCCTCTTCTCGGTGCTCCACTGTTCCTCCTAACACCAAGCAACACACAATTAGAGGGGGCTTATTATCGATACCAGGGGTTCCTCTTGAGTTAGCCGTAAGCCCTGCTGATGTTAATGCTATTTGTGTAGGTGTCTTAGATAGCTCAGGTGTTCGGAGGATCTTTTTACACACACTCACACCCCTCTGATGGTAGCATTGAGCCAGTCGGGCATCAGTATGCCAGGGTGGTCAGTGAAAGGATGCATTGAAATGCGATATTTTAAGTGCGATCTCTCCTAAACATTATGCTGGGTACTCATCGACTCACATCTTGTATGAAAAAGAGAAATTGTAACACACTTTTAAATGGATAGTGTCATACAGTAAACTGAAGTTTGTGTAAAAGGTTCTGGGATTACAAGCGTGTAACTAATTTAGAATAAATATCTGTGCATGCCTTAACAATAAAGGGCTGGGATTTGTTTATTGCACTATTGTGTGGCTATATAATCCTTAAATACTGGTCAATTTAGGAATTTTTTAGACATTTATACTCTTTTGTTTCTAAATAATACCCTAAATAGGTGTTTTTTGGAAAGCTAAGGACACCTTTAGCTTCAGTGGTAGCTGGCTAAAGAAGATAAGAACCAAAGAACACCATTCTTATTTTCTAAAAGTTAAAAAAATAAAATAAATAAATAAATAGTCTAGTCAGGATGAGCCTTGAATATTGCAAATTAAAGGCAATTTGTCTGTACTGATATTTAGCTCTTTAGGAATTATCCAAGTACAATTCAGAAGCTATGATAAGGCAATATAATTATAAAAACAGAGCAGACATTTGACACGTTAATATTCCCTTGCTTTTCTGTCCAATTCCTATTACTTTTTACAAAACTAAAGAATACACAAGTAATTGTGCAGTTCTATGGATTAGTAAGCGCATCCACTATGTGTTTGGAACCGTTTAAACAGAAGCCTTGTTTACGGATATACCAGAATGCCATTAATTTTAAAAGGAAACATCCCACTTTATAGCTTAGCTGCTTTCCAACAGGCCCTGTGGTGCAGTGACTTTGGAATGTAGCACCTGGCAATGCTGTTTATATTTTTTTTAAAGCTCGCTTGCCCCCAGTTCAGAGGCTTTAATGCAATATTTTCTCACACTGTATTTGTGGAATTAAAATTCATAAGCCGAGACATTTGAAGGCTAATAATAGTTCAGTCACAGCGGTTGTTCGTTGCTGAGCTGTGATTGTGGTGAATTTTAATCGGAATGTTAATCACAGGCCAGATGGCAGCAATGCTGGAGAATTATTTTGAGCTGCATTACAGTCAATTCAGGAAAAGACAAACAACCTAATACAGATTTACCAACCTTATAAAAGAGGCGCGATTCAGGAGGGGTGAATGGGAATGAATGTTTAAATTAGGACTACAAATAGAAAGAAAATGAGATGGAGATCAGATTATCCAGTATCTTGTCTAACAGTTGCACAAGAGAGAGCACCAGGGTACGCAAGAGCCAGATTTTAAATCAGGGATTCATTGCAAGTGCACACTCTGGCACTCGCTGTGAATAAAGCCCATTTCATGGCGTGTCTTGAAGAGCTTCACTTCAGAGTGCTCTTGCAGAGTGACTGAAAATACTTTTTCCTCTCTTTTTAGTGTTTCATTATTTAAGTGGTTTATCCTTTTTTAAACTA
>JAOUQW010000047.1:19113858-19127148 GCA_028565825.1 Olivaichthys viedmensis | reverse complement strand
TGTTGAACACTTTTCTTGGTCACTGCATAATTCCAGATGTGTTATTTCATAGTGTTAATGTCCTCATTATTATTCTACACAAGTAGAACATAGTACAAATGAATGAGCAGGGGTGTCCAAACTTGTGCCAAATAAATAAAATCAATGCAGTCTTTTAAGTATAAGATGTAATGAGTTTTGGCTTAAATGTCAATAACATTTTTTTTAAAGGTATGGCAACGTTGCTAATTTGCAGCACAATCTGCCTTGCACTGTGTCTCTGTATCTCTCTCCTAGCGTTTGGGAGCTGTACAGTGGCACGGCAGGAGTGATATGACAGCCTCGTCAGTTTTGAGCGATGGCGAGAGAAGTGCACGTGGAGCCTGGATTAAGAGTTTAATGACTGGTAAAATTGTTGCGCTTGCATTCAAGGTGACCCTGCTGACGTGATGGCAGCCAAAGCAGCAAAACCGAGGTTGCGGTGTGGTGACAATAATCCGTCCTGCCTTTTTTTTTCTCTTCTTTCGCCCGATAGCTGTCACCTGCACCGTCACTAAGGCCCAAGCCATGTAATTACACTTTTATTGGCTTTTGAGAAGACTGAACGATTCATCCACACACGATCCTGCTCTTAGAGACACAAGGTGTGGTGTGTGTGTGTGTGTATAGATCATACTTACAGATCACACCAAGGGTACCTAGGATAAGTGGAAAAAAATGATTGAGTGGCCTCATTTGGAGACTCTGGCAATTTAATTTAAGGGTCCGACCGAAATATTGGATGGCCAATAAAATCAGCCGATAAAAAGTTTATGCTTATACCCACACTTATCAGTATTGGTAGAAATCACACCAATAGAGCACTGATAATGTGTCTTTAAATGTCATTAAGGGAAAACTATATTCGTGAATGAGATGCTCTAGGGGGCGCTAATCACGTGCAAGAAGTGATATTTTTGCCAGGTTGCAAAGTGGTCCAGGTTAGAAGAGGCTTTTTTATTAATTTACTGACTGACTGACTGACTGATCTTCATCGTCGAAACGAACATTTGCAAAAGTCACTAAGTACTCCATACACTAGGTGGTGGTATACAACTTGCAAGGAGCTCTGCTACGATTGGATAATTTAGGAGACGGATATCCAGCAAAATAAATTTGTCAACGGAATTCGGGAGTGGGGAAAAAAAAAAGTCTCTGTTGCTTCTTAAGTTCTACTGTTTTGCTGTAGTTGATACAGTGATGTGAACAATTTCTATTAGCACACTGTGGTCTTGTTTGTGTGGGAACAAAGTTCATTTGCAAGGTGCAGTTTTGCTCTCTTGGACTTCTGTGGCTTCGTCGGGATTCAAACTCACAATCTCTTGAGAATAGAGAGACCTCTTATACGGTAGCACCAATCGGGAGCTTTAAATTCGTACGTTAAATTTGCTCTTGCTTAAAGATTCAGTGTGGTGAGTTGATGTTATTTACTTGTTTTAAAGTACGAGTAAAGTACATTGTACATTATATTTACATTATATGAAGTAATTTATATTTCTAGATTTAGATTATATAAAGTACATTATAAATGCACATATATAGTGCACAAGTGGCTTGTTCATATATTTGTATTGCTGTTTCTGCTGTTTGAGAAATTGACAATCATATTAGTAAATCCCTGTGTAATTAAAAGGATTGGTGTTTGCTTAATTTTTGATATATATAAAAATATAAAATAATATAGCCTAATATTATTGGTTATTAGAATTTTGTAGCTCCATAAAATTGGTATTCAAATTTCCATAACGTTCGGCCTCTAATTTCATTTAGTGTAAGTATTCATTTGCTATGCAGTAATAATGCAGTAATAATGCAGTAATAATGGGCAGCATGGAGACTTTATTTTAGTACAAGCCAGTATTTAAAAAAGAAGAGAAAAGAGCCACAAAACCAGGTAAAATATCTCCTGCTATTCCAGCACGCTCTTAGAAAAAAGGGTTCTTTGGGTATTTAAGGGTTCTTAGAGTCCTAAAGAGGTTCTACTTAGAACCTATCTGATAAAAAAAACACTCTGTTGTATGGTTCTAAATAGAACTTCCCAGAAACGGATAAACAAAAAAAAACCTTGAGTTCTAGATTTAGCCCCTTTGGATAGTTAAGGGTTCTTAGATTACTAAAGAGGCTCTACTTAGAACCCTCTCTGATAGGGAAACACTCTGTTGTAGTGTTCTACATAGAACCTTTAAGGGTTGCCCGAGACAGGCAAACAGAAAAACCCTTAAGAGTTCTAGAGTTAGCCTTCTTTTCTAAGAGTGCATATTTTGGCAACACACTTTCCATGTTATGATGAAAATATGATGATGAGTTTTACACTTTTTTGGCATTTTTAGAGAACCTTTTAGTGGAACCATTGAAGTGGAACCATCCCATACAAGGATGATCTACAAATCACCAAAATACACTTTTAGAAAAAAGGGGTTCCATCTAGCATCCTAAAGGGTTTTTTGGTTTGTCTCTCTAGAATCCTAGAATGGGGGGTTTCCCAGTTCTTTTAGAAACTGTTCCAAGTAGAACTCTTTTATAAAGATAGAACCCTTAACCACCCAAAGAACCTGTGAGGAACCCTTATTTCTAAGAGTGAAGTTCTCCCTATAACTCCGGGGAGATTTTTTTCCCTGCTATCTTTATCAGCACTAATGTGCGCCACAAATGAACCATTTCACTTATTATGTTAACGTCCCTGCCCATATCACAGGCCTACGATGTGTTTAGGGACTATTAGGAACCATATGTTTGATGTTCTCAATGCCTGTGTTGTCTGAAGTTCAGTGTGTTACATAAAGTCTATTCCAGGTGTGTTATTTGTGCTCACGTGGATGGACAGGCATTAGCGGGTGCGAGAGGCGACACCTGAGAGTTGGGCTTTGCTGCCAGAACCGGGCTTGACACCATTAGCAAGGGTGATGCATTAAAGTTCTGTTCAGTGTGTAATTTGTTTTCTCTGTCAAGGTGATGGATGTCTTGTTCAACGGCACTTCCTGTGTGTGTTAGGATAAAATAAATAAATAAAACGAGGAAGAAAAACAATAGCTCCAGGACATTGGTAAATGGACTTAGAAAATGTTAGGAGAAGACATTTGTTTTTTTGGCTAACAGGGTGGTTTTTTGGAAGGTTAATTGACAAGGATGGCAGTAGGGGGGCTGGTGCCAGTAATTAAAGGTGAAAAGGTAATCTGGGGGAGGGACATGGACAGACAGGTGGCCTGAACGAGGTACAGGCTGTGACAACATGATGTGAATGGGTTCCTCTGGATATGTGTGTGTATGTGAGTGTGAATGAGAGGTGTGTTGTGGCAGGGGTATTTATCACCTGCCACTCTCACTGGGTACCTGTGGCACCTCACCTTCACGACACCTTAAGTGTCACAGATCTCTTGCTCTCTTTTTCGCTCACTACCATCTATTTTTATCCCTCAGTGCTTTGTACAGTTTGCCAAAAACAGAGGCGTGTCTCGGTTATGCTCGATTCTGACCTTGAACTTAAGTCCATTTTTCTTGAGCGATATTGACTCAAGTAGCGATTTAGGTCTAGCGCCACTGTCTGACAACTTGTTCAATTTAATTAAATTTTATTTGTATAGCGCTATTAACAATAGACATTGTCACAAAGTAGGTTTACCAAAATCAGGATGTAGATCTCGAGCCCTAATTAACAAGCCAGAGGCGACAGTGGCAATGAAAAACTCCTTGAGACGACATAAGGAAGAAACGCTGGGAGGAACCAGACTCCAAAAAGAACCCATCCTCTTTTGGGTGACTAGTGGGATTATAAATCATTACAGTAGACAGTCATACAGAGAAAAAGGCAACAGCAATAAATGTGATAAAAGGATATGGAATGTTCAGTAAGATCATATTGTAAATAGAAGTCCTGCGATGAGCATGGGGCAGTCTTTCTGATTTACAGCAGCAGTTCCACAGTATTCACTTGAGATTATCCAATGATGCAGGAAGGTGGATAGCTTAGCTAGCGTTTGCAAACTACTAAGAGTGCTCATTTGGGAGTAAATAGTTGGCTGCAGCTCAATGTGGTGAATATTTTTTTAACAAATAAACCATTTTGCTTGATTTTATGAACTGAAACGAAGAGATACACAATAGCTTTCCTGTCTAAAAACAAGGGAAAGTCGATACAATCATGTTCATTGTTTAGAAGCATGCTTTATTTAGCACTGATGTATTTTCAAAAATATGTCCACGCCAACATGGTATGTAAATCTCAAATATGAATGAAATTAAAATACCAATGTTATTCATATTGCATAATGGCATTCAAATTCAAAGGGCAATTTTACAAGGGGGGTGATATTTGCATCTCTCCTCAAATCGAGCCTGGGGTTTATCTGCATTAAAGATCAAACCCTCATTCTATGAACCATCTCTAATTCAAACCTACTGATTAGAGCAATACAGATAAAAACATGCTGTCACATGCTTCCATATGTTGTTTCTTTTTTTCTTTCTTGTACTTGAAAGTAGAGGCATGCGAATCTACTGTGTTCTGCTTCATCTTTGTTTGCACACTGCAGTGGTAATGTGTGACAACAGAATCTTTTCACTTGTCTAATCCATGGAGCCAGGGATGAAATCTTATTTAGGGATCAGCAGCAGTGGCATCGTTTTTTCCCCCCGATAAGAACATGCAACTCTGCAAGCTCTTTCTCGAGATACCGGAGTAGCGGCTGCCACCAGCCAGTCAGCATAAACACCATTTGGCAGGGCAGAGCGAAAAACGTGAAACAGTCCCTATTTCAATTAATGAAGCGACACCTCGGCTTTGCAGGCCTTGCGTTTGCCAGACCGGATCGTGTCGTATAATCTCCTCATTTATTCTCAAAGTAGTCTATTAAGGCGTGAAATGATGCCAAGCAAAAAGAAAAGGCCGCCATTCTCGAGGAGTCGAGGATTATTCAAATGGAGCTTTGAGACAGTGGGCTTTTGAGACAGTGTTTTGCTTTGCTTTTACTTTCCCTTTGAACGTGAGAATGGAGCCAAGTCAGAGATCAGAACATCTGGCAGCTTGAGATGAGTGAAAACAAAATGGAAATATGCAAGTTGTGGACATTCAGTTTCTCATCTATGCAGTACTTTGAACATATGAAGGGACACTGTCGATATAATATACCGTACTGTGCAAAAATCTTAGGCACCCTGAATGTTTTATATAAATTTTGTCTTGGATATTTTGTCTTAGAGCCTATCTCTTCTGCATTAGTGTGTCATTAAAAGAAGAGCAAATTTTAGATTTCCAAACATTAATTTTCCAAAAAATTTTATGTTACAGTGAAATTTTTGTAAGTCATCAAAGAAAGTAAGATATTACGTAATGGAGCACTTTTTAGACAAAAACATAATGAAGGCTGTCTGGGATTTTACCTGCAGAGACAGAAGCAAAGTCTGCAGAAAACCTGGGAAGAAAAGTTCTCCAAGATTCTTGGAACAACCTACCAGCCGATTTCCTTATAAAACTGGTCAACAGTGTGCCTAAGAGAATTGATGCATTTTTAAAGGCAAATGCTTTTGGATTTGTTTTAGTTTTTTACTGTTTACTGCCATTTATAGTATTTATTTTTTAATTGGGTCACTTTTAATTTCATTATATTTTAAAGCATTTTTTACAGTTCTTTACATGTGCCTAAGACCTTTGCACAGTACTCTATTTTCTTTAGGTTTCTATGAGAAATATGCTTATATTATATTTTGTCAATTCCCAAAGTATTTGGTGTTTTCCCACTGCAAAAACTCCACCCCTTTGCCTGTTTTTTCATACACACTAATACCATGCACCTCTTTTTTTACTGCAGCTTCACTATACCTGCTGCCTGTGCATACTTTGCATGCCAAGTCAGGGTCTTGCAGGTGAAAATCTGAAGGAACCTGTCATTTCCCATAAAGCTGAACTCCGGAGAGATGCTACTCGGTGCAGGAGTGAAGCGACTTAGACAGCCTGGCTGAATTTTGATTTGCATGCTCAATCTCGATCATGCACAAATAGCTGCTAACTGGCATTGTGCGAAACAGATCACCCTGATGGTACCATTTGCACAGCAATTACTCTCCTGCGCGTTTTGAAAGGAGGCCAAAATTCTTGGCTCTTCTTGGAACAGTCTAAATAATGCACTCAACAACACTTCACTAATGGAGACAAAATCACTCTGTTATCAAAGTAAATTCATAATGATGCAACAAGCAATTAGCACATTTACACAGCATTTTGTGTAATGAAGCTCATGAAATATTGACCGTTCAACAGTGATATCTATGCTTTGTCTTTGACAAGGCCCTGTTGTTAGCATTATGCAGTAACTGATTGAAGATATATAGGCCCTAAAGGCACAGAAAAAAATCCCACCACAGACCTGAAGTCTATATACAGTATATCTACTGGCAGTGGTTATATAACCAAATAATATTCTTAAGTTTTTTATAGGATCTAAAACATTGATTGATTGCCATTCACAGTTTATATTGAGTCATTTGTCAGAATCAAACTGAAATTACATGTAAAAGTGTAAGCAAAGATAAAGAGCATCCTATTAAGTTCAAAACAATCAGGAAGCTGACTGACACACATCCCACTTACCCACTCCTTTCTGATCTTAGGGAGGGAAAAAATCCATCATAAAAGCATGGAAGTGGCGAAGAGCTGTGGGAATGGATACCTGATCATAAATAATTCAGAGCTAAGCTGTGCATGTTTAAGTGGAACAGAAAAAGGAGAGCTCCATGTGTGTTAACGTGTGTGTGTGTGTGTGTGTGTGTGTGTGCGCGCACTGGTTGTGCAAGAGTAGCTGCTTGAGGCAGTAAGAAGAAACATTTCTTTCTTTCAGATCAGTGTGTTTGCCTTCACACAATCCCCCCTGGTGCCAGGAGCTCTTTCTGACACCCTGTTGTCCCCCCTTGAAGAAGCTGTTTAAAGGGAGGTGTGTTCGTAAGGGAGGGTTGTTTTTTTTCAGGGGATGATGTCCCTGTCGCTATGTTATCACATGCACTGCATTGAGTGCCTTGATCTCCATCTCCCAGACGGTTATATCTGGCTCGGCCTCGAAAGCACGGGGCTCCTTTATGTGACCCACACTGCTGAAACACTGCAGCTCCAGATTAGAACAGCCTGGCGGCTGACTTTATCTTCTTCTTCTTCTTTTCAGTGAAATGATAAAAAGAAAGAGAGAGGTAGAAAAAAAACACAAGAGAATGTTTATCTCATGCTAGCCTCAAATATGAAAAAAGTTCAAAGTACTTCCCTGTTTCCTCAAGGGTCAACTAAAATGCTCTCAGTCGCGTGCTTTCTTATTGAGGAACAAACCAGTTCTGAGGGATTTTATTTGGTGGTTTAAAGGTATCATCCTTCAAAGCGTGCAGAGTTGCGGTGAGCTCGGCTGAGAAGGGATTTAACAGATCAATGAACCTTCGTTCTATTGTGGGCCGCATGGAGCACATAACAGGGTCCGGTGAGTTGTTAAGACAGCAGGAAGCATGTCTATGAACCATCAATAAACTGTAGCTGAGATTAAAGAAATCCTGTGGCTTAGAGGACTGATGTCCTCTGTGAGAGCTGGGTCAGGTATAGAGCACTTCAGATTTGTCATTTATTTGTATATACGTTGGTAAATACAAGATTTATCAGGGCTCAGTGAGACCACAGAGTTAAAGAACATCCAATGGGGATATGGTACGCTCTGTCCTAGAAGCCTTCTGGACTGTTCCACACCAACAACATACCCTGTCACCATCCACCACAAGTAACTTAAAAATATCACTCTGCATGTTTGTATTATTGAAGAGTGGATATAGTAGCAGCAGCGTCGATGTTGCACCAAAGTTTGTTCAGTTTGCTTGTAACTGGCAAGTCCTTCTGTTCTCTATATATGTTTGAGCCTGCTTCTTCTGCCCTGACCTTGAGTTCCCCAGGTTGTCCCCATGGGGGACTTCTGCGCCAGTGTCCCATATTAATTACTTATCCAGACAGATTCCCTCCACCGGAGTAAGTTACGGTAGACTACATAATATCCTGAAAAATCATGGATGTTGATTTCTCAATCCTTATGTCTGCCAAGATTAGACATCTTGCTGAAGAAAACATAGTCTCTGCCTGGAAAGGGATAATTCCAGTCCAGTCACATTTGTTACACCAGAGTTGGTACAGGGCTCAGCTTCTTGGAGGGCTACCACTGACATTGACCTGGTGCTTATTACTGCGGAGTTAGCTCCAGTACCTGTTGCTGTCTTGTCAGCTCCATTCCCACCAGCTGCAGGTTTTGCCCCACTTTTTGCATGTGGTCACTCCATTCTCTCTGTCAGTCGTCTCTCCAGCTTCTTCTGATGCAGTGGCATTAGCCTGTCCTATGCTTCTCATTTCTGTGGCCTCCATGATCTCTCCTGTTCTGGCAGCTTCCATAGTCGTGATGGCCTCAGCTCCTTCAGCACCTGTGGGGGCTCTTGTTTTCCTGGCTACCACCATTACTGTGCTTTTCCTGCCTACCATCTACTGTCTGCCATCTTTCTTGCATTTCGCTCCCACAACTTCAGTGGCTCCAGCTCCTGTGGTCTTAGCTGTTCCAGCAGAAGTGGTCTCACCTATGACCCCCATCGCTCAGGTGGTGACCCCATGACAAATTGATCCGGCCCAACCTAGCGACCTGAACCTGCCAAGTATTTTGGTCCAGGACTCGCAAGTCTAGTCTTGAAAGGATGTATTTTTTTGGGAATGTTTTTGATGCTGAACATAGTGAATTATTATTGCAACTTTAACAGCATGCTACAAGAAAATAAATGAACAAAGATCAAGTTGATTGCTGTGTTTGGAGGTAATGTCAGGAAACAGTTTCACTGAAAAAAGTCCACATTTCCAGGTTCTATTTCCTTCTCTTCTTAAATTTCACTGTTTCTCCACTAGTCCAACGTGTCTCACCTTTCCATCACTTCTATGTCTTCATCAACCCAGGCCAATGATTGACAGCTTGTGTTATTCATAGATCTTGGCTTTGTGGATTATCTGCTTTTTTTTACCCAGAGGAGGGGAGTCTATTGAAGCTTCCGCCTCTGCTATCTTCTCCACCTGTCAGCTAGTGCTTGGGCTGGAGGAAGAACTGCCACTGGAGCCGAGTCCCTTATCTCTCCTTAATTTTTTACACACTCCATAATAAAGAAGTCCTCTTGCATCTCCCAGCTAATTGCCGGAGGACACTAAATTGCAACGCTCCAATCATCTCTCTTTTCTCCTATGGAATCTTCAATTTACCCTTCGGTAGGGGTATCTTATCTTCTCTTTGCTAGAAGCAGTTAATGAGTTCACTTGGCTTTAAGTCTGCACACAAGATGTATGTCTTTAACATGTAATTGATGTCTCCAACTTGCATGCTGGCTGACCCAGTTTTAACAAAAAAAATGTAGTTGTTTGTATGCCATAGAGAATATGCTCACCAGCACTATGGTGGTACATCAACCAGCTAGTCCCTGTGCTCACAGATGGTTTTTTTAGGCTAACATTATCATGCCTAACATTATAACGATCATCATATACAGAAACATTGTCACTTGAAACTAATACAACCAGTTATATATATTACCTTAAGCATTTTTAATAGGGGAACTCCACCGACTTTTCAATAGTTCATAGTAGTACGCTCATCAAGTACCAAATGCCTCTTGAGTATTTTGAAGAAACGTTGACAAATTCATTTCTCATTTGTTTATTTAATATTGAAACAAGAGGACTCAAACATGCAGGGAATAATCTTTTAATAAACAAATGAGAACACAGGGTTATACCAATCCTAATAAAGACTAGCAGGCTGGTCGAACCTAGCAGAACTTCTACCTCACTATTTGTGATTTAACTCTATATCTTAAGAGATAACTGTTTCTAACATTCAATAAATCTCTCGGGGGAAAAACTGCTGGTGAAACCATGCCCCCGCTGGTCTGTGGTGCTGAGGAGCACCGATACAATTTTGGTGCTTACGTTGGAAGTAGCCATTTACAGATGCTGTACAAATCGGACAAGAAATTCATAAGATGTGTTTCTGTGCTGGGCCTTCCGTTAGTGCTACGCCACGTTCTGGTACTGCATGGCATGAATACAACACTCAACATGATTTGACCTTGTAAATATAATATTCTTTATTTGCACTTAAACATTGAAAAGAAAGTGAAGAGAGTGACAATGTGAGGGACTGGTGCAAGGAAAGTCCAACAGAGAGCTGGATGAAGATCTGTAGTTGCGTGACAGGCTTCTCATGGGGTGAGAGTAAACAGGAGCTAGTGACATTTATGGGTTTTTCTCTTATGTGGGGGAGTCTTGTAGATGGAGTAGAGTCAGAGACAGATGAGACAGTAGCACTCTTGTAGACTGCACATGGTGTGGCTTTAATAATCCAATTATCCAGTGCATGGGAGCATCTGTATGTTCCATCTAGCACCATAAAGGGTCTTTAATGTAGAACCCTACAACAGAGGGTTTCCCTTTCAGAAAAGGTTTTAAGTAGAACCCATTTAGAAAGCTACATTCGTTAAACCATCCAAAGAACCTTTGAGACACCCGTTTTTCAAAAATTCAAACAGTTTACCTTGCATCCATGTGGAGTCTGGTCACTCGTCCCTGTGTTTACATTCTGGGTTGCTGTCCATGAAGCCGGGTGTGGTCCTGACAGTCAAGAAGTGCTTGTTTTGCCAGTGTCTGGCCAAGATGCCACTCCCTGGATGGCCCAGCATCCTTAAGACTGGATTTTATGGCCAAATGACTAGCACTTGCTAGTGGACATTTATCATCTCCTGGTAGTCTACTGACTCAGATACCATACACCAGAAGAAACATGGTCTCACACTTGCAAACTCGTAACTTCACACAACTCAAGTCAGCGTATCTTGCTGATCTTCTGAAGCAGTACAGCCTATCCCAAGCACTTTGCTCAGCTGAGGCCGGTCTACTGTTAATCTCGAGCATCACTCACAGCTCAGCCGGTGAAAGATGTTTTTCTTATATAACCCCTAAACTCTGGAACAGTGCTCCAGAGAACGTTAGGAACGCTCTACAGCTCTATAGGTGTTTTTAAATCCAGATTTAAAACATACTTGTTTAATTTATCCTATTCTTAGCTATTGGGTCTTTTATCTTGTTAAATAGACTTTTCATTATTCGTAGTACTAACACTATATTTATAGTCAATTCATTAGTGATAGTACATGTGGTTATTTAATGCGCTTGATCATAAATACTTTGTTTTGACTTTCTGATATTTTATATGTAAAGCACTTTGAGATTTTGAAAAAAGAAAAGTGCTATATAAATTATTATTATTATTATTATTATTATTATATCAAGTTGTATGACAAGATAGCAAGGTTAGGGTTAGGGGCCGGAGCTAACATTCATACCTTTTTCTTATGACTTAATTCGTATGAAATTAAACGAAATTCAACCACATCACCCTCTCTTGTTCAAATTTATATGAATTTCCCATGAGATCAGGTTGACCAGAAGAGTGTTGGGCTGTTTTGAAAAACCTATTTAACCTATTTATCATTATTCCTGTACACCTTCTGAGTTACAGTAAGCGAGGGGCAAAAATACAAAAATACCCTATATCTAAGCTATAACTATACCTCTTGGAAGAAAAACTAGAAATACCTAGCAGCTTGGACTAAAATAATTGCTGAATAAACATATGCTCCTCAAATTACATTGAGTTAAGCAGGTTATAGGCACATCATTTAATTAGCATGTAGGTTAAATGGAGGGAGTCATGCTGCCACTTTAACACCTCCTGTTAGATTAGAGCACAATATTGAGGTGTGATGCAATGTGACAAATTGTTGTTTGTGTATTTTTCTAGTAATTTAACTGAAACATGGATTATGCGATTGCTTTCTACATCATGTCATGGGTTCTACCGAGGCAAAAAATAAACGCCTGAAAGCTGGTCGAGCTGGTTTTTCTTGTAATCTGGCTCTTTTCGACTGTGTCCTTGTTTCTAAATGAAATGGCCTGTGGTTTTTGTTGAATTATTCAAGTCATTTTGTTTTTGTGCAAAGATTGTGATTTAAAAAATGTCTTTCAGGCCTAGATTGTGCACTGCTTACTGTTTGAAGATTTATTTCAAGTTGTCACCTAGTTGTAAGACGCCCAATTTAGTTCGCAAATATCAAACATCTAAATCTGCCGCATTTAGTTTATCTGCTATTATAATGCAAATCAGCCCAGTTCCTATTAGCATATTGATTTGTTCTTAATTTCATAGATAGTTTAAACCACAAGGATGTCAAAACATGTTTGCTGATGAGATTAATTTCTCAGTCTGTGATCCTTTTGGAGTATTTTGTGGCAGTGGGTGTGTATGGGGGGGGGTTGCTGTCACATTCGGTTGTGATAATTAGCTGAAATACAGTCTAAGATGGATAATGCAGCCCTTAATTACATGTTAAAGTTGTTGCCTAAAGGCATTCTCTGATCCAGTAAGTGTTGATCATACAGGCCCCCATGCAAGATAGTGTGTGTGATACGATGCAATATTTAATGAGCATTTTAATAATACAGATCTGTCGGAAATAATCCATGTGTGGATGGCTGTCTCTTGTAATCACGTTAAAGATTGATTCAGTTCTTGAATCTTGATGTTGGCATGACAGCCTTTTTAATTTGATGGTTTTGATTGTTCAGGAAAATTACAGAAATTTAAAATTACTTCTCGCCTCTGGGTTCGTAATTACTAGAGAGGAAACTCTTCAGGCACCTTTGTGTTTTCCTTATGTCTCTGGATCTGCTTTTGGGGAGGGGGGGCGCATCACACATTTTATCCACCCAATCTAAAGATTGTATAGATGTAGTGCTATTCATGAAGTGTTAACGAAACTAGCATTGTTCCATCTAAGTGGTTAAAAATCACTAGTTTGCATTTTGCACAACCTGAATGAGAGTCGGCTTGAAATTTCTCAGTATAATAATGTGCTCATTGGGTTTGGTAGTTTGTTTTTGTTTTTTTAGTAATTTCTTGTGTTTGATTATTAGTTTTATTAATATGCTAATATGCAAATTATGTGGTGATTGAGATTCATTTTAAAAATACACTTGAGGTTGATTCGTTTGGTAACACGTTCTATGAAGGCCATATCTATAATGAACTATGAACACATTCCTAACATGTTACAATGCATCTATAAGGCATTTTACACATTGTTATACACTAGCGCTCAAAAGTTTGGAATCACCTGTCGTCATATTTTATGAACAGTCATTATTCTATTCACTAAACTCTTCTACAATGTAATATATCT
>JAOUQW010000047.1:19066575-19079192 GCA_028565825.1 Olivaichthys viedmensis | reverse complement strand
CTGGAGCAGGGAGGGTTAAGGGCACTTGCTCAAGGGCCCAACAGTGGCAGCTTGGCGGAGCTGAGGCTTGAACCCACAACCTTCTGATCAGTAGCCCAGTACCCTAACCACTGAGCCACCACTGCCACAGGGCTTCCTTACCTTCCTAAAAGGGTTTTCACTTAAAACCCTTTCTGATAGGGAAACACTGTTGTATAACCTTTAAGGGTTCCCCGCAAAGGACAGTACTCTTAAGGGTTCTAGATTTTACTGTGTACTTAGAAAAAAAGGGTTCCTCAAGGGTTCTTTGAATGGTTAAGGGGTACTAGCTTTCTAAATAGGTTCTACTTAGACCCTTCATAAGGAAACCCTGTGTTGTAGGGTTATAGATAGAACCAGGGTGCTAGGTGGAACAGTTAATACTTGGAATACGATAAATATTGCGATTTTACACACACACACACACACACTGCGAGTGTGAAACCTCCATCACGGACACACGCGGTTCCCATACAACCCCACGACCCGTACAGCGCCCATCTCCGTCCCACTGAAAGACAGGAGAAGTAAAAACCGGGTGAGTTTTGTTTACCGGAAGGAGACAAGCAGTTGGGAGAACTAATTGGAACACCTCAGCATTAATGGGAGCCGGTTGGAGACGAGGCCCTGATTATTCATTACTTGCTTGTGTACACAGGAACACAGCTGCTCGATCACGGAGCTATTGTCAGCGCGCTCCATCTGTTTCCACTGTGTGTGTGTGTGTGCGCGGAAGAGTTCCCCATGAGGTATGAGGAAAGGAAATGAGGACTGAGTGAAAAATCTCACAGGAAAACGACTTGTGATTTCTCAAAGCTTGTGCTTTGTCAATATATTAGCATAAGAATTACAATCAATAAAATAAAAATACAAAAAATAGAAATATACAACCATAAAAATATCCCAAATAATAAAAAAATTATATTTTAAATATATATAATACAATAAATATATATATAAGACTGTCACGTATCTGCCGGCATCTGCCAAGGAACACACACTACATCTCCCAGAATCCCAGTCACTACCACACCACATCACCTGACCTGCTTCACTGCTCACCTGATCACTAATCACAGACACCTGGTTCTCATTACACCACACATATAAATACCTGGACGTCACACACACACACGCACGCACATGCACGATGTTACTAAGCCTGTTTTCGCTATTGGTCCATTCCGTTATTGACCTCTGCCTGTTCTACCGTTTGTGATTCTGCCTTAGCCTTGTTTTGCCTGTTTGCCGTTCACCTGACCCTTAGCCTGTTTCCTCACTTTGATTTAAGCCCAGCCCTTTATGTACTGTTTGTCTTCCACTGTTAATAAACCCTGCACTTGCATCCTAAACCCTAGCCCCGTGTGTGTATGTCTGTTATTCTCTCTAGGGGAGCCAATAATTTCGAAATCTGTTTTGTAGAAAAGAAATTGCACTGTTTGTTATGTTTGAAAAAACATTGCGTTAAAATAAAACTATAAAACGCATTAAAAACATTATCAGCAATATTTTGTAAATGTAATGTATAATATAAAAGTAAAAGATGATGATTATAAATTAGTATAATTCAGACTTAATGGTCTTTAAATAAAAGGTGGGGTCACAACAGTTACAACAGTCAAACCTTATTGTTGTATTTACCACTGGAAATAAGGTTAATTCAGGGTGTCACAAATTTACAGGAGTTTTTTATTTGGCGGTATCATGGTGGTAATAATATGAAGGTTTGGTTATATATGGTTATGAAGTCAAATAATATGTTCAAATCTGTAAATTTCATGCTGAGTGTGTAGGTGCATTGATGTCCTCTTGTGCTAAAGTCAGTCTAGATATAAACAGTATTGCAACCTCAAATTGAATCAAAGGTGTATGCTTTAGTGATTCCTAAACTGCCTCAGTGTGTAAGCAGCACAGGCAGAGAGAAGGATCTGAAAGCTCTTCATACAGAAGGAGAGACAAGGATCTGAAAGCTCTTCATGCGGAAGCAGATAGAAGGATCTGAACGATCTTCATGCAGAAGCAGAAAGAAGGATCTGAAAGCTCTTCATGCAAAAGCAGAGAGACAGGTCTTAACGATCTTCATGCAGAAGCAGAGAGAAGGGTCTGAACGATCTTCATGCAGAAGCAGAGAGAAGGATCTGAAAGCTCTTCATGCAGAAGCAGAGATAAGGATCTGAAAGCTCTTCATGCAGAAGCGGATAGAAGGATCTGAACGATCTTCATGCAGAAGCGGAGAGAAGGATCTGAACGATCTTCATGCAGAAGCGGAGAGAAGGATCTGAACGATCTTTATGCCGTGCTGAGCCACTCTCCAGTAAAGACAGCTGCTACAGGGTCAGACCCCTCTCACCTGCAGGGATATAAAGCCAGGTTATAGACCTACATCCATATTTAACACACTGTAGAAAGCAGGTTACTGGCCTCATTCTTTTTTTTCTTTTTTTAGGGGTTGAATTCAGTTCTGCAGCATTGGAATGTGTTGAGGCTCAGATAAATGTAAATGTTTTCTAGAAACCCTGCTGATGAACTGGGCTTATTTTCTTTCCCCACTTTCAGATCTGTTTGTGAGGAGCTGTGAGAACCCATTTGGTACTGCATGTACACATACAGTCAACTCTAGAATTATTGGCACCCTTCAAGAAAATAGGCAAAAAAAAAGGAAAGTGTTACACACAATGATTTCAAATTTGCCTCCTAAAACAATAATAGAAACCTTAAATGTTTATTGACCTGGACAGGTCTGGTAATGGATATAAAAATGCATAAACACTTAAAAATACAATTAAGCACAATCAGGGCCATAATAAAAAAAGCTTTCAAGGTCTGAAATAGTTGAATATTTTCCAGGCGTGAAAGAGGAGCCCAAAGATCACAGTTTCAGAATTGCACAGGTTTAGTTGATTCTTGGGGTCGCCATGTTTCAAAATCAGCTATTAGACGCCTTGTCCATAACAAGTTGTTTGTGGGAAAGACCCCTTTTCTGAGAGCAACCCACAAAGTGCAGCACCTGAACTTCCCCAAGCGTCATTGGAACTTCAATTGGAATCGTGTATTGTATTCAAATTACAGCAAAATCGAACATTTTGGCCATGAACACAATCAACATGTTTGATAAATAATGGGGACTGCATACAAGAAAAAGCCTCTAAACCCACTGTAAAATATGGAGGCGGATCATGGATCATTGGGGCTGTTTTACGGCTATTGTGAAGGATATTTTAGCCCAAAACCTGGTTGCCTCTGCCAGGAGGTTAAGACCCAGCCATAGATGAATCTTTTAACATAATCACCCCAATCATAGATTCAAATCAACACAGAAATGGTTGCGAGACACAAAATTATTGTTTTTCAACAGCCATCTCAGTCTCTGGATTTAAACCCTGTTGAAAACCTGTGGTGTGAATTGAAGAGGACAACCACATGCACAAACCTAAGATTATGAAGGAGTTTGAAATGTTCTGCCTGGAGAAGGGTCCAGGATCCTCTACAAGTGTCTCCAACCTTGTTAGACATTACAGCAAGAGGCTCTGCGCTGTTATTCTCTCCAGGAAAGGCTTCACCAGATATTAGTTGTAGAGGTGCCAATATTTATTAAACCAGTGCTTTACAGAAGAAAAAAAAAGTGTCCCCATATGCTTAAATTCAAAATGTCACAAATCGCATCTGTTATTCATTGTAGTCAATGTTCATGAAGCGTGCCAATAATTTTGCAGTTCATATATAGGCCTGTCAGTATTTATGTTGTATTTTCGGTTGTGTAATACTATTCTGGGTTTCATATAAAGATTGTAAACATGTAGAAAATGCAGAACTGGTTTTATTTGTTTGGACATATTTCAAAACAAATTTGCTCTTCTGTTAGCCGAGCCTGTAGGTTTTGGCGTTCAATCATATTTGAACTGATCATTGCAATCCTTTAGTATTGTTTGTTATCCTCAGTGTGCATTTGACATCATGTGTGTGTGCACATCTCTCCTCTAAACACTGTCACGGCGAATTTAATTTGCCAACGAGAGCTTGCTTAAAAAGCTCCCTGAACAAACAAGTTAGCAGAATTTACTACGCTTGCCTGATGTCAAATTACACCGCTGAACAAACTTAACCCGAGTGCAGAATAAATTGCGCCGTGCTACAGAGCGGCAACGAGCTTTCCGATGGTCTCGCGTTTTTTCCCCCCTCCCTCACCCTTCTCCCTCCTCCTGCGCGCTTCATGTCAGCACTCATATTAAATATCTGTTTTCATCTGCTCTGTGTGTTGATGGCTGGCCTCTGGATGATTAATGCAAGTATTGATTTCATTGTTAAACGTGAGATTAGATGCATGGCGGCAAATGCTATTCATCAAAAGCATTGGCATCTAATTAAATTGTCAGTTTGTGTTTTATGGCTGTACACGTTTATGAAATATTAACGTCGACCGTCCCATTATAATGCCCTCGAAGCAGGGCACTGGGTTTTGAAAAATGATATTTACATGTAAGGCAGAGGTTCGAGTCGGGTCTGGATTATGGAAAAATAATAAGAGCAAAGGTGGAAG
This sequence comes from Olivaichthys viedmensis, assembly GCA_028565825.1. Lineage (NCBI taxonomy): Eukaryota > Metazoa > Chordata > Actinopteri > Siluriformes > Diplomystidae > Olivaichthys > Olivaichthys viedmensis. The sequence goes on along the minus strand of JAOUQW010000047.1, from coordinate 19,074,637 downwards.
GTCACAAAGCATGTTAGTTACACAGGAAGACTTGTTTACAGTAGGTCTCTAACAAACTCCTAACAGTTGGATGATGAATACAACATTTCTTTTAGAGCTAAGCAGCAAATAGCTGTTGGGTTATCCAAAAAACCTGAATTCCTTTGTCATTTGGACCTCTTAGATTTTTATACATATACAGACGGGTGACAAATGAAAGGAAAAAGCTGAATAAATGAGTGCATCCACGGGTCACGAGGGGTCACTGAACGGTCTGATGAGTATGAAAATTATGTAAATCATATGCTATGGCCTTCACAGTTACCAGATTATCAACCCGATTGAACACTATGGGAGATTTTGGAGCGATGTGTTAGACAGCGGCTCTGCACCACCATCATCAAAACACCAACTGAGGGAATATCTTTTGGAAGAACGGTTCTCCATCAGTTCCTCCAGTACACTTCCAGAGACTTATAAAATCTTTGAGGACTTCAAGTGATATAAGATTCAACCTAACACGCTTAGCAAAGTAGCAAGGATTCTTTGGATTCCCCTCTGTGGGAACCTTTAAATGTTCTATGGAGAGGGTTTTCCATTCAGAAAAGCTTCCAAGTAGCTAGAACCCTAAACCCTTAACTGTTCTAAGAACCCTTAAGGAACGCAGCCTTGTGTATGAAAGGAACAAAAAGCAAAAAGAAATAAAAAAAATATTTAAGCCAGACCACGTTTAAATGGTTCTATTTTTATCGCTTAAGCAAGATTGTGCATAAATGTGGCCGGATTCAACAAAGAACCTTTTAAGGGTTCCCTCAGAGGGACAAATTGATAAACTCTTAAGGGTGTTAGATTGATGAACCAATTGTTTCCCTTAAAGACCTTCACTCACAAAAATTTTTTTTTTTTTTTTCAAAATTATGGTTCAATGATAATGCCAGTGTAATATGTTCAATTAAAGCGAGACTCTGGTCAAAGTAAAAAAAAAGAATACAGTGAAATCCCTCTCCTGATGATGCATCTTGGGAACTAAAGATACGTTTTTAAAGCCGACAAATGCTTTTGGGGTGGACTTGATTTTTTATTTTTTCATTCGCTGGCTCCAACTAGACTTGAAAACAGGAAAGCACTTCATAAAAAAAAGGTCTTCTCAAATTAAACTGAGCCATGTAGCTAAAGTAAATGATTCATATTTGTAGCTTCATGCATTTAACAAGCCAAACACTTAACTTCACAAGTGCTAGGTACGGTAATGTTAGCTAACTACCTCACCTCAATTTCTCAGGACAAGGTGCTTGTCTTCTCTGTGTGTTTTGTTAAAATTGATGGAATCACATTTTCTTAAGAATCGTTTTGTAAAAGTACGCCATTTTTCTTTGACGTATTAACACCCTTTCCTGTAGCTGTTACCACTGTATGAAAGGTTCAACATCTTTTTGTTTGGGGAAACGGTGAAAAACAACACCTTTAGCTTTCGTCTCTTAGTATTTACTACATTGGCTACACTGCACTCCACTGTCATTCTTTACCCGAATCAAAATCTTATATAAAGAAAAAAGTTCAGTTCCGCTAAACGTCATTTAAAAAAAAAAATCCCACGTCTTCCACCAAATTCCGCCTCCTGCGCTACAATTGGCTAGTAGTTCTGATTTCAAATGTTTCATTGCTCACAATGAAGATTCACAGTAAATTCTGCCAGTGCTGAAGCTAAAAAAAATTCAATATTGCACTACATAATACTGCATATAACGTACTAAATGATAGTTTCATGATAGAATATACCTTTTATTGGCACCAATGGTAGAAAAAAGTACCATGATGGAAAGACTGATGGCGGAAAGAAAGAAAAAAGGTTGCCATCAATAAGAGTTTTAGCACTCACACAGCCAGTTTGAGCCGAATTCAGGGAGGATATAAAGTTTTATCACGATCGCCAGCCTGTCGTTTTGCTATCAATTTATGAGGCTAATGTTATTATCACGGAAAGGCCATGCAATTCAGGATGCCGGAAACCACAGTAAAGCGTGAAAAACAGACATCACAATTTATTCTTATTCATTAATGACAAAACAACGGCTGATTTTAGGTTGTGGTTGATTTTAAACTGAGGCCCGACGTGAATAGGCTTCAACTATGCGCACCAAACATGGCTGTAATATGACATGCGCTAGCAGTGTAACATGAAACATTGGCCTTGTGAGCACAAAGACATTTAAAAGGTGTGGAAAAAGACGTCTTTGCCGACGTTTGGCCAAAGTTTTTAATACGTATTTTCAGAGAGGAGATGGCCATTGGGGTTGCATACAAGCCGCCGAACTTAATATGGACCAAAAAAGACGTATATTTAGGGTCCAAATCAAGGTGGACCAGTTTAAGTCAGGTCAGACTGGCTCAGTAATGGACGTCCATGGACATCTCTGGTCAGTCGGTGCTCACTAAAACAAGTCAGCCAGTAAACTACTTATGAGAAAAATAGTAGCTGCAATGATTTCTTCTTTTTCTGTGATATTTGTGAGCCGCTGTGTTGTTTAAAGACCTTCTCCACTCCAAAACGTGCTTTTTAAATGGTTAACTCCTCTTGGATGGCTTATTATGATTATATAGATTGGGTATTTGGGTTAAATTTGTTACCACACTGCAAGTTTCACATTTTTCCATTGAAAACAGAGACTTTTTGTGGGGAGCGACGTATCAGCTTAGTTTTGTATGTCACGAAATAGCTTGAACCTATCACGGCCCAGTATAGTAGTGGGGGAGGGGCGGGGTTTTTACAGCACGATGGTGCGGGCGCGTTTTTCAGTTTGCATAATCATGCATATTCATATATCCTCGCAATTCTTAATGAGTGTAAAGTTTTAGAGATGTTCCTATGCCATTTTCAGTAGTTTCTTAGGCATAAAAATAACACATATAAATCTGTAACAATTTCTTATTCAACATAGATTATTTTTAATGGTTTAAATTAGGACTTTAGGGGTACTTTAAGTAACTTACAGAAAAAAAAAAATGTGTAGATGCTAATAGACGGAAATCTATTTTAATCTGTATTTCGGAAAAGTCAGACCAAACACCATGACTAACCGTGTTTAGAAACTGAATTCCTCCCCATCTTCCTGTGTCCCGGAGCATTCATGTTTCAGAAATCGCTGGTGTCCTGTGTGTCACTGCACATCTCGGCCTGGCTGGAAGTGGAGAGGACATGTGCTGTTCCTCTGATGTTTAGTGCCTGACCCAGATCTTCCTAACGCACAGCCTGAGCGGACTCGCTGTTTAACATCTTTTTTTATAATAATATAAGAGGCCCTTTAGGCCGTAATTCAAATTTGACATACACACAATATCATACTCTCTCACACACTATCATACTCTCTCACACACTATCATACTCTCTCACACACACTATGATACTCGCACACTATCATACCCACACACACTATCATACTCTTACACACTATCATACTCTCTCACACACACACGATCATACTCTCTCTCTCACACACTATCATACTCTCTCACACACACTATCATACTCTCTCTCTCACACACTATCATACTCTCTCACACACTATCATACTCTCTCACACACTATCATACTCTCTCTCACACTATCATACCCACACACACTATCATACTCTCACACACTATCATACTCTCACACACTATCAGACTCTTACACACACTATCATACTCTCACACACTATCATACTCTCACATACTCTCATACTCTTACTCATACTCTCACACATACTATCATACTCTCTCACACACTATCATACTATCATACTCTCACACACACTATCATACTCTCTCACACACACACACAATCATACTCTCTCACACTATCATACTATCATACTCTTACACACACGATCATACTCTCTCACACACACACGATCATACTCTCTCTCTCACACACTATCATACTATCATACTCTCACACACACGATCATACTCTCTCACACACACACGATCATACTCTCTCACACACACGATCATACTCTCTCTCTCACACACGATCATACTCTCTCTCTCACACACGATCATACTCTCTCTCTCACACACTATCATACTATCATACTCTCACACACACGATCATACTCTCTCTCACACACACAATCATACTTTCTCTCTCACACACGATCATACTCTCTCTCTCACACACTATCATACCCACACACACTATCATACTCTCTCTCACACACTATCAAACTCTTACACACACTATCATACACATACTATCATACTCTCTCTCACACACTATCATACTCTCACATACTCTCATACTCTCACACATACTATTATACTCTCACACACACAATATTAAACCTTACGCACACACACACACATACAGTATAAAGCTTCTCTGGCTTGTGCAAAGTGGACTGCATGACTGAGACAAAGTCCACGGTCAAACTCAGGACAGCAGAAAATGTACACACAAGCCCCCCCATGATTACTGCACTGCTAAACCATACATTATCCATATATCTGCGTAGCTCGCAATTTTTATTGACTTTTGATGTGCAACCAACCAGAGTGCAATCTACTTACATGCAGTATCACACACACACACTCTCAATCATTAAACACTAAGAACCCGTTTCTGCGCGCTCTGCGTTTCTGCTCTAATTTACCATGGAGTGTGTGTCCACACAACTGAGGCAACGGCTCTGTAATTTTACCATCTGACTGCATCTCTTTCCCCATAGCACATCCATCATTTAAGGCTAATTGGAGATGTGGCGCTTAGTTCTATTGGGGTTGAATCATCTGAGCAATGTGACAAATGTGTATTTCATTGAACAAAAATGATTCAGTTAAAAATAAATAAATCTGCTTTACACAATTTTCCACTCAAAGGGGATCAATCAGCCAAAGCATGTAGCTAACAAGCAAAATAAATATTTTTCATAAATTCATGCCCAAATCTTCATATACTTACTTCAAATGACATTGTTAATCGGTATAACCTCATTTTTAAATTACCTACTTTTGTAAAATAGCAGGAATAGTCCATATTTACATATTTAAGTTCAAACTTCAGCTGAGTGCAAAAGTTTGCATACCCTTAGAACAAAATGAAGAAGGCGAAGAAATTTTAATTAATACCAACAAGACATTTGGTGATGTTCCTTCATTAACACAGGTAACAAAAATGGTCAAATAGCAAATAGTGTATGTTAATGTAATAATGATGAAAAAATCTAAATTACATTACAGTTCAAAAGTTTGCACTTTATTATTATTATTATTATTATTATTGTTATTGTTATTGTTGTTAGCAATAATAATAATGATAAAAATAACAGTAATGATAATAGTTACAATAATAATAATAATAATAATAATAATAATTGTCACGGTTGGCGGCAGGATGGAGGACAAAGGCGCAAGCCAATCAACATTCAACACATTTATTTGAGAACACACACATCCCACATAAACTACACAACATGTAACATTGAACAATCAACCACAAACTGGACGGGAAACACGAGGGCTTAAATACATACACGGATTACTCACAAATCACACACAGGTGGGCTGAATCACATTACAGGACAGGGGCAATTAAACAAAAGCACATGGTTGTGCGCACGTGGCGGCCATCGTCATGGCGACCGCCACGCTAGGTCACGCGCATAGCCGTGCACGTGACAATAATAACAATAATAATAATATTTTACAGATAAATTGTAAAACAGATGTTCATTTTAAAAACCATGGCGGATGCAAACTTTTGCACTCAACTGTATATTATCATCCGCAGCTTTCCGATACAATTCCACCTTCAAACTTTGGGAGGTGAGGTCTAGGGGGCGGGACCTAGGGGGGCGGAGTGAATCCAAATTGCACTAAGGAACATAAGTGATTCTGGTTGTCCAAGATGGCCACCCCAGTAACATTCCAGCGTTCAGCTCCATGGTGAAGTTTTGTTCATGTTTATAGATGACAGGAATTTCCACTGTGTCCTAAACCACATAAGCGCTGAGACAGAGTTCTATTACTTGTAACCTACAATAGCCTCGTAGCTCCAGTGCAAACATGGAACACTAAACATGTCTTAGCTGATAATTTTTCAGAACATTTTTGTGAATGGGTATATTGTGTGTGTATGTGTGTGTGTGTGTGTGCGAGAGAGCAAGAGAGCGAGAGAGAAAGCATACGTGTCCATCACTGCATGTGTTACATCTGCACTTCTGATGCTCTGACATCAGATCAAAAACACTGGTCCGCCTCAGATCACCCACCACATGGCAACAGAGCAGCTGCTGCCAAAGACTTTACAAACACACACACACACTGCAGTTTGGCCTGCACTTTAATAGCTTCCTCGGTGTCGTGTTGTCAGTGTACCAAAAGTGGCCTTGTTCCTCGGCTGGTTGTTGTCCTGCTCAGTAAAGAGACGTGCTATCCAGGAGCGAGTCTGTCTCTGTCATATAGCTTGGGTCTCCTGCTGCTTTAAAGGCAAAAGCTTTTCATCTTTGGTCTGGACTTACACCTGTAGCTCAAAACAATAGACTCTATCTTTCTAAAAAAATATTATAGCCATGCTGATGAACTTGAAGAAACTATGATTTGTTTTGTTTCCGAGTGGTTTTGTAATGGTTAGTAATAGTATTTTGTATTTTGCATTTTCCATGTGTGTTATACAGTAGGTGTATGTGTGACCGATTTGATATGCGGAAATGGGAATCAACGTAAGGATTCAACGTTATCTAGACAGGACTGTAAAATATTCTATTAGGATACAAGGATTTGACTTGATATCTCATTATACAATAAATATATTCTGAATCTGCAACTGAAGTGGACTCAGTGAGTAAAAACCATTAAAACCATCAGGAAAATGTTTAATAGAAACCATTAGGCCAGTTCCCATTTTGAAGTAAAACATTTTTATTTATTTATTTTTTTAATATTTACATGCTGTAAGCTTTAATCCATATTAGAATTATGGTGGTGCAATTAAAGAAAAAAAAAAACACTTTTTATGTTGAAGGCAACTCAATATAAGTTTTCTCTTTTTGGATTATACATTTTTTTTGTTTGACTCCTGTTTATGTGGCAATCATGTGGCCTTGTATACTACTAAATAAAACTCTAAACCCTGATGAAGCCTGTGTTTTTTATGCAATAGCCCAGTTTAAGGTTTTTAAAGTATTTATAGCCCACATGAGTGCCTTGTGATTTGATTAACCCCCGGAGCATTGGTGGAGGTAATGTGTGTTTTTTTTTTAAGCCTTTGGTTTAGCTAGATTAGACAAGGCCATACATGGGGCGTTAAACTGAGGGCCACTTGAGGAGCCCTCCACTTGAGGGTTATATGCCAGAGGGAGGTTTTTTTTCTGCCCCCTGTGCTGCACTTGCCTTAAGAGGCTCTCGAGCAGGCTGCACATGGAGCTATTATGTCCTCATTTAAAGAGTCACCCAATAACAGGACACAGGAGAGGCAGCCTGCTGTTGGCCTCATGCACACTCCACAGCCTGTAAGTACAGTCTCATCGGGCGCAGAGTGCTGCTCTAATAGCCTTGACAATTTATGGTCAACACGTGTCATTGAATGAGAATCAGCAGGACAAGGAAAGGAAGGGAAACCAATTGAAGGCATGTGGTGGCAGATTTCTGCTTTTATAAATTTCAACCTGTCACAAAGCTACAAAGGTGAAGACGCTTTTGAATAAGTTGTATTCAAAACGTTACGGTAGCCAGTTTGAGTCATTCCAAGTTTTGCTTGAGTTTCATCCTCAATATGACATGTGATGTGGTTTTATCTGCTCTATCATCTGCACTCGGCTCTGTTTGTTCCTGCTTCCCGCTTTGCTTTGCCCTGTTCACGCTTTGTTGGCTCTGGCTCTCATGTCTGCGCTGTGCCAGTGGAGGGTCAGAGGGGCGAAATCTCCACAACACGAGATGACAGGAGCAGCTCTCAGGCTCTCCGCAGGGGTCCCCTGCACACATCCCCTCTCCTGAACTATATGTCTGAATCAGTCCATTTGCTGAACTCGGGCTAGCATTCGGGCAGATGGAGGCTCTGAGGAGTTGGAGTTGGAAACTAGCAGTGAGCAGAATGACAAAAACACAA
>JAOUQW010000047.1:19047037-19057097 GCA_028565825.1 Olivaichthys viedmensis | reverse complement strand
CTACAAAACAATAGAATTTAAAAATAAAATGTGGACAACAATCCAAAACATGAGGCACAATCAACAGAAAAAAAAAATTTTTTAAGAAGTTTTGCCCTGACCCTCTTGGTCTCCAGACCTGGGGTCTCATTTATCAACCGTGCATACACACATTTCTATGCATAGAATGTGATTTATCAAGTTATTTTTGTGCGAGGATGTGTGTATATTTAGAATTACTCCTGACCATGCGTATGCAGAAACCCCTAGTGGTAGAAAAGTGTAATCGTGGGTAAACTGATTATGAGGAGCTCCCATCCCACTTATTGTCAATCAATTGCTGCTCAGGTGACAGGTGACACAGCATTGACAGCATTTGTCACCTGCCCCCTTTCCAAATCTTTCTTTTTCTTAGACAAACCACTCATAAACGTGCCAAATAAAACATTTTTGTTTTGCTCTACTTCGCGTAAACAGGATCTCTACCTCATCTTTTTAGACTTGTTGACTACTGGGCCTTTTTAAAGCGAAGTTGTTTACCATATATGGCTATTTGGGGGCGTGTCCTTATGTAAATGTGTGTGGCCGTGCACGGGCAGAGCAATTTAGAATGTTTAGGATTTATTAACGCCGATTACGTACAGCTGTGCGTACAGCACGTGTGATAAATGCCAATGCTCTAGTGCGTACTGGCGGTTCTTACGCACAGAATTAGAACTCTATGCATGCTTTGATAAATGAGACCGCTGATGTTGAATATTAAAGCTCACTTTTCCATTTTGTGTCATTTCTAACGAGTCGTTTAGAATTAAATAGCTGCCAAAATGCCACAAGAACTAAAGACATTTTTTTTGATGGATATCAGTATGTTTTAGAGGCAGAAGTATTTTAATGAGCCGACGTGTTTTAATGATGCTTCAGCGAGGCCTGTACAAGACTCTTTCTCTCTCTCTCTCTCTCTCTCTCTTCTGTTTTTTTCTTCTCATAGTGACAGGATCAAGAGTCCCAGTTTGTCCTCTGCCACGTTCCTTTCCTCTGCCTCTCCCTCAAGGCCATCTCTATGGAAATGCTGTCTTTACACAAATGAGAGAAGTCTATTATTTGCTTTTCAGTCATAAGGACATGGTCGATTCTGCCTCCACTTCTTGCCTTGAGCAGCAGATTCCTGTCATTAGTCTCAGCTTTTATTCTGCAGCTAAACAAATGGCTGTCCATGCACCCAATGAAACAGACTGCAGTAAAGTAACATTACTTTGAAACACTCATTTTTTAAGCTTAGCTAGCAAGGTTTTGGGAGTTTGTCATTAAGTCCATATATGGAATGAAGAGCTCTGAGTGGGTGTGGCTTGAACACCATAGATTGGAATGTGGGCGTGTCTTTGAAGTCTGCAAATAGGAGGAAGGAAGCCATTGACATGCCATTCCAGTTGTTGCCAGCGAGCCAACATGAGCTGCCAGGATTGATGAGAAATGTTTAAGTCATATTCATAAAGGTTTTTATAATCTTCACTGCTAATGCTACATGAGCATTAACCTGACAGGATATATCAGAAACCCCCTTCGAGTGAATTTTTAAAACTTTGCCCACTCAGATACGTTTAAAAGGCACGTCTTTATGTTCATATGCACATTTCACACGGAGAGGAAACCTACAATTAATGTTACTCTGACCAGAAACTAAAAAAAAAAAAAGTATGAACCAGTTAGTTAACTAGCTAGCTAGCCTGCTAATATGGCCTTATTCATGTGGAGTAGCATAATTCAATAGTAAAACCTTTTTTTGCCAAATCATCGTTTTGTCATGCCGCTTTTTTGCTTTTCTTTAAAAAAAAGAAAAGAAAAGAAAGTACGCTTAAAAAAACAACAACTTAAGGTGCGGTCGTGTTGGCATAACAGACATTTTGATATGAAAGAATCCAAGCCCTGACACTTAACCTATTGCAATGCATTGCGGGATATCATGAACATGAGCGCACTGGGTATCCTCCGGCCAAAATGCTGCACTATATAGTGAATATACGGCGTCTCTCTTTTTTATGCCAGCATGCTCACTGGACCACGTTAGCATGATTAGACTTCACACGAGTGTGCGGCCTCGGCTAATGCACTAATGCAGCAAGCTGTCCCTCGTTATGGCGTCGGTCGAAGGCAGAGCAGTGGCGCTTAATTGGCTGGCAGAGTTCCACATGGCAGAGACGGAGCTCGCCGGGCGTCTGTCACTTCTCCTCTGATAAAGACATCAGCGCTAATGGGTGTCACAGCCACAAGCCGTCCGTTGGCGTGACAAATAACACCATTAACTCCTCCTACTGGACTGGACTGGCTAGTTTGATTGATGCTAGACAGAGCGAGAGGGGCAAAAAAAGGCGGAACACATAATTATATATATATATATCTTTTTTATACATGCATGTTCGGGTGACCTGACAGTGCGTAAAGGAGGCCATGTGGCTCTGTCTGTTGAAGCAACAGAGAACTGAATATTACACAGAATAAAAGCTTCTTCTGGTGTCTGTAGTTGTTTCCTGGTCTTCCAGCAGGGAGCAGCACTTAAGTACACAACACACTCATAGTGAGTGCATAAAGCCAGACTGGGATTGTGCACTTACTTCTCTCTTTGTGTTTATAGCTGTGTGATGAATAAGGTACACTATTTTTATTTGTATTTATTTTTTTTACATTTATTTCATTTAAATGCCTTACCATCTATACAGTACCGTTAAGCCGTCTTTAATTTATGCTTTTTTTTTGTTTCGTTTCTTGTTCATGAACGTGCCTTATGAATTATTAATACATTTCATTATAACAGTGTTACAGTCATTTTAGGGCGTTTTCACACTTGAATCGAATCTAGGAAAGCGGTGTAGCAACGGGACAAATGCCTGTGGTCAAAAAGTGATGTAACATTAGCTCGACTTTTTGGAAAGCAAGCAACTAGAGGAAGTGGCACTTGGTTAGCAATAATAATTCTGTTATTTCGATACAATTTGTTCAATTTATATTCTGTAAAATGCTTTTTGATTGATTTTTGATTGTTTATTAGACATCTGAGTAACATGATGACAATGAATGTCAGAAGGGTGCCATGATTTTTCTTTTTTTGCCTGAGGTCTGGGGCTCGTTTTGGAAGGCGTCATCATCGCAGGTTTGTTCTGACATGAAGGAAACCTTCTGAACTGTGGATCGGTTGTGCAGTTTTATACATCACTTCTATTGTGGGTGCAATTTTTGCAAAAAGAGCATTTGGAGACAATTGGTATAGCCTTTTATTATTATTATTATTATTATTATTATTTATACTATTATTATTAACGTTTCTTTGGTCCTGAAATCAACATTCAAACTGTGAATAGCGGCTTTTGTTGCATGCGTGGCATGTGATCATGCAGGAGTGCCTGCAAACAAAATGCCTTTTTCACTCGTGAAGATTTTTAGCCATGCAGGCTGCCACAAGTCGTGCGTTTTGCGTGATGCTCTCATGCCATGAAGGTGAGGTCACCCCAGTCCTCGTTTTTTTTTTGTAAATATTTGTAACGTTCGGTGGGTTGAAGTTGAGACAGGACACAAATGCGTAAACTCTGTGCGTTATTTTTTGACGGCAAAGCAATAATCATGGTCATAGTCCATAGCAGAGGTCAAATAACAAGCAGACAAAGTCAAACAAGGGTAACCCATAATCGCAAAACAAAACACAGGCAGGAGTTGAAAACCAGGAAACTACGAATGAACAAGAATATGTAAATTGAGGCTTGGAATTGATGAGAGATATATTAAGCATATTTCTAGCCATTTTTTTTCCAAATTTCAAGCTTAAAATTTTGTTTTATTGGCAGATAAGTTTGCTTCTTTCTAGAAATAAATGCTTGAAAAAAAGCATAATTACCTGCCAATAGAACAACGCAACTTCAGTTTATATCAATACATTTATATTTGTTTTATCGTAATCTCACAATAAGAAATATTAGATTAATTTGGCTATATTCAAGATATTTTCACTTGTTAGGATATCGTTTTTTGCAGTGTTAGTCCTTTTTTGAGATCGTCTTATAACTCACTCTAGTCCAGTTCCACTCACAATAACTGTTGATTTTCAGTGTTTATTCTCTGATAAACCTTTTTTGACATACATATTGGCATCTTGTCATTTCATTACTGCTCCCATCCCCACGTGAAGGTGACATGTTCCAGTTTGTGAGCCTGTGTGTGAGAGGAATCTGTGTGGCATAATGAAAATTAAACTCAACGGTCTGGGGCGACGGTGGGGGGAAACCCAAAGTCTCATAATTAAGAAATGGGAGACATTTAGTGTGGATGAAATTTTAATGGCGTGTTAATAATTTAGCAGAGCAGATGGACCGGTTCTCATACCCACACACACCCCACTTATTGAAACTATAGTGTGTGTATGGAGGACACTCTTCCATAGCGGATTGGTACTGAAGGCGACAGCGAGTGTCCTCTTGAATTTGCTGCGTCGTTTGTCTGTTGTATTCTGTTTAAATAGAACCAATAGTGTTCTGTGGGATTTATTTTAAAGGTGGTGTGCATGTTGGTTGTCTGTTCTGCTTAATCTACACCTGAAACATGACTAATATATATAGATTGTACTCGTCTGTCCAGTTTGGTGATCTCAGGAACTGGTGTCCCCGAGGAATTGTCGCATTAGCCACGGCCTCTTTAACACTGACTAGCCGGGTGAAGGTGTGTCTGTCCTCGACACCGTGTGTTGCCAGATCTTGGCCACGAAAGAAAGAAAGCGGCAGAAAAACGAGACGAGGAGTGGACAGATGCAGTGTGTACGCTCTCATGCACACTCCTCCTGTTGGCAGTGGAGCTCAGTGGGGTCCGTGCCCTTCGCAACCCCCTGTGCCTGTATTTATTTTTACTGTGTAAACCGTCATTAAGCAGCCTGCCAATTGGACTCACACACCTATACAATGTGTACACAGATCCACGCACTATTACATGCATGTGTGCACACCAGGTGATAAAATATCAGTCAGGTGATAAAATCGGGCAATATTGATATAGAATTATTGGCACAATCCATAAAAATGAGCAAAATGATATATAGAAAATGAATAACACATGCAATGCTGTTTTGAGCTCAAACATATGGCGATGCTGTACAATTTTTCTCTCTCTAAGTAGTGCATTTTTTTCTGCAAATCACTAGTTTTAAAATGATTGGCACCCCTACAATTAATATCTGGAGAGAATAACAACACTGAGCCTCTTCCTTTAATGTATAAAAAGGTTGGAGACACTTGTAGAGGACCCTCCCCCATGAAGAACATTTTAATCTCCTTTATATTCTCAGGTTTGTGCATGTGGATTGTCCTCTTTAATTCATACCACAGGTTTTCAACAGGGTTCAAATCCTAAGACTGAGGCCGAGTCCACACTAACATGGGAAAATTTGAAAGCGCATTTTTTCTTATCTGTTTTGCCTTTACATCTACACTAAAACAGCGTTTTCCACCACCTAAAATGCATGTTTTCGAATCCGCTCGTTCAATCTGAAAAGACCGTTTTGGCATGGTAGTGTGGATAAGAAAAAACGTAGCCTTTTGAAAACGCTGACGTATGATCGTCATGTGATCTCCACAATTCCAAGATGGCGGAACCTATTGCGATGCTGCTTTCTATATTAGGTATTTTAATTTCATGCTTTGTCTAGTGTACCAGCGATGCTGTGGCCTGCAAAAAAGCCTGTTTTATGACTGCATCACCAAAATAAACAAAAATGGCAGAAATTACATAATAGTCATGGATCAAACACAGGAAATTTTTGGGAAACGGACTGAAAACGCGAGTGTGGCCAAAACATAAAAACAGCGTTTTCAAATTTACCCGTGTTAATGTGGACTAGGCCTAAGATGGACGTTGCAAAACTGATTTTGTGCCTCGTAACCATTTCTGTGTTGATTTGGATTTATGTTTGGGGTCATTATCTTGTTAAAAGATCCATCTACGGCCAAGTCTTAACCCGATGACCCATCAGCAGGTCCAGGCTTACATTTCTCATTTCTCTCATAACTACATACTGCACCTTTCCTATTAGTTTCACTGTAGTGACTCAATAAGTAGTTACTGAATAATATGCTTTAAGGTGAATACCTGAATTAACTGATACTGCACGGGGTTAACCTCCTGGCAGAGGCAACCAGGTTTTGGCCTAAAATAAGATAATAATGGTACTTGGTGGAATTCATTACGGCATCAATTTACCCAGGATATCCTCAAATAAATAAATAAATAGATAGATGTCACATACAGTATGTTTTTAAGGGTAAATACTATTATTTGAAAAAAATGAAGTACTGGAGTTTTTGTTGGAGGAAAGGGAAGCATTCTTCCTAGTCTTTTGAGTGGAAGATTTTAATCATAGTGTGCAATATGTGCAAGTCAAAAGCTTTTAAGTGTGTGTGGTATTATGGGTGCCTTGACACTGAACCTGTGGGGAATACGAAGACCCAGAGAGTCCAAGCTGCTTCTAAGTTTTAATATTACTCCTTCACCAGTGCATTCCCACAGGACCCAACACCTCTGCCCCAGGCAACTCTATATATGTACTTGTGTGTGTGTGTGTGTGTGTGTTTGTGTGTGTGTGTGTGTGCCTGAGCACTGTCTAAACATCACAAAACTATATTACGGTGGCTCACATTCTTTACAATGACCTTTCATAACACGGTATTGCATTTTAATCATTTTATGCATTGTGTTTTGGAAAATCAAATTAATTTAGGATTTATCTCAATGTTAATGACATTGTGGTTTGAGTATATTATTGCACCCCCAACTCTTGTCCGTCTCAGTTTATCTCTCTCTTTCTCCCCAATACCACCTACCGAGCGGGAACAGCTGCATAAAAGCACATGGTCCTGAAACTAGAAATGTTGTGTCTCTTACTGAGGCTGCTTTTGAGGAAGGCAGATCACAATCATATAATCAACATTCGATCGTTAAGATCTCTGGCGTTCATTTTCTTCATCTGTAATTATTTGAGCTAATCATTTTTTTGGATGTTTTCTGGATGGCAGCGTTTTGCTATGATGGCTGTAGAGCTGCCATTGTTCATTATAGTCCCTCACCGTAATTATCTGATTTTAAAAAAAGTACATAAATAAATAAATAAGTTTACCTACTTAGCTCATTCCTAAGTCTACCAAACTGGGTCCATTTAAGAAACGGTGTATCTTGTCCTAAAACAAACAGAAAGAGAGAAAAGCCTTCACCCCCCACGCGAACATTGCTTTCAATTATAGTGCTCGTTCAATTTACGGCTCATTTCAGTAGGTCCCGGGCGTGCCAGATGGCCCTGCTGTAAACTCTATTTCTCATTTAGGATTCAATTGCTCGGCCTTGGCGTTTGTTTAGCATCTAATCGAAAAAGCTCCTTTTTTTCCCTTTCTGATGTGGGCATGTATCTACAGTATGTATGTGCAGTGAGGCAAAAAGAATTGCACTTTTTTTTGTGTGCGCTCCAATTTGTCAGTCAACCTGGAATTCCCTTCGTTTTCAAGCTCACTTGAGGA
This sequence comes from Olivaichthys viedmensis, assembly GCA_028565825.1. Taxonomy (NCBI): domain Eukaryota; kingdom Metazoa; phylum Chordata; class Actinopteri; order Siluriformes; family Diplomystidae; genus Olivaichthys; species Olivaichthys viedmensis. Next base: position 19,049,580 of record JAOUQW010000047.1, on the reverse strand, counting down.
TATTCATGATGGAAAATTCAACGAAATGGTTACAACCATTACTGATGTTTATGCAACATATCTTTGCTAAAAAGAAAGAAAGAAAAAAAATGATAAAATGGTGCACTTTACTGTGTGAATGTTTCATGACAAATGGACCATACAAAAAAAAAGAAAGACTAAAAGCGGAAGACAACCCACAGTTAATATATTTGAAGTGTAAACACATTCATACACATGATCTCTTAATACAAGTGATTTGTTCAAATTGTCCAAAAAGGTTTTCTTACTGATCAAATCAAAGTTTTCTATCCCTACCCGTAAGAATGATTATTTTTGTATCCATATGTGTAGCCCTGCATTTCATCCATAATGTAATAGAGGGGGTTTGGTTGTTCATTGTGTATAAGTGGGCCTCAACCTTTCAACCATCGACGCCCCTAAACGCGAAGGCAGGTCCCAAGCGTCGTGTTAGCCCTCTCATTATGACCCTGTTTTCAGTAGAAGCTGCATTTTACATCAGACTGTAGCTTTTTATTCTTCATGTATCTGTGGTTTATATTAGTATTAGAGACAACCTGTATTTCAAAACTGACCTTGTTAGCTCGTGTCCTTGATCAGATTGTAGACGATTCATCTGCACTAATCACTTAAAAGACAAAATTCTTCTTTGTCTATAATCTTTCACTAAAGTGCAGCGACTTTGTCCCGCCTCTAAACGGCCTCTGATGTTTTGATTACGTCACGGTAGAATTGCGAGCGGGACAAAAAATATATAATAACCAATCATTTTATGTCGTGTTTTACCTCCCCCTTCCCCCTGAGTTAGCTCGCTCGCAGCGATACCGATGAACTTTTCACAAGCCAATCAAATCTCGATGGATAAAACCAAAGTCTCGCCCACCCAGGTATGCCATTTCATTCGGAAATATGTCACGTTTCACCTTGTCTTAAAGGGTTCTTCAGTTGTTCCTTTGAGGGAACCCTTAAAGGTTCTATATATAACCCTATAACAGAGTGTTCCCCTATCAAAAAGGGTTTTAAGTAAGAACCCTTTTAGGAAGCTAAGAACCCTTAACTATTCAAAGAACCCTTTGAAAAACCCCTTTTCTAGGAGTGTACATGCTGAATGAGCTCACTACATCAGTGTCTAGATCACCAGGTTACCAACACTGCATTAGGTCCGATCAGGTTAAAGCTAAATCGTGCACCTTTGAACAAATGTTTTTCATGTCGTAGCTGCAATGCAGTCGTGTTTAAAGCAGCTAAACTTCATAATCTTTACAGAGAAGAATGTGTGTCCTCTGAAGCAGCCATGCTTGTTAGAACACTGATGGCATCATGGGTTTAATGTTGGACATTGTGAAGGGACATTTGCAGTGACGTTTCATTTTGAAGCAGACCCAATGTCACTTTAGCGTCTGTCCCTTCGTCATGGCCGACCCGTGTGTCCCCCTGCAGCTGCTCAATTAGCCCCCTGCTCCTGCGGTGATGGAGACGGTCTATCGTCTGCCTTGCTTCTTGGCATGGTCCAGGACACTGTCCAACTGGCCAGCAGGTGACCGGGCGAACCGCAGGAACCGGGCAAGATGAAGTATTCTAGTAACACAGCAGAACTGAAATGGTTGGGATAGTTGCGAAAACGATAATGAAGGCTGGGCAAAAAATTGGAGAGGACTTTCCCCCACGAGTCAGAGGTTATCCACTGAGCCGAACGAGGTGGCATTTGTGGACAGATGTTTGATTACAGGCTCTGTGTCTGTGCCAAGCATTTAGGCTAGGTCACTTCCAAGCTCACTGCGTCTTTACACCGAGCAAGTTTCATGCTCATCTTTACACGTCGCTGGAGTTTAGTCATTGCTTCAGTAAATTTCAACCTCTTTCACTGGGATGCTTGATGAGGCTCTCAATCACGTATTCAGATAATTTCACTGAATAGCATTTTAATATAAGGCTACATTCACAGGGACATTTTGGTATCCGTCGAGTATATGTCAAAAACACCTCTTGCGTTGATGGCAGAGGTGGAAAGTACTTTATTACTACACTTTCGTATTATTTTAGTTTTTTTTTTTTTTTACTTTACCCGAGTATGATTTGAAAATTAATATTTGTACTCTTACTTAAATATCTATTAAAAAAAATATCTCCTTGCATTTTCATTTAGACCTTCAAAGGACTCATTACAAATTTTAAAGATCATGTTTGGATGAAAATTATATCAATCAGGTTTCTGTGCATTTTAACATACTTGGTTGTCTTTTAATTTCATAAGTCGTAAGAAATGGTATGAACACAAAAAAAAATGTCCTGACTTCTAATTTCAGTTAAAATAATTTTAACTTTTAAGTGTTGACACTTTTTAACTTTTACTCAATTACAATTTTGGCGAGTTACTTCCAAGATGTCTTAGGCACCCTACATTTTTTAAATAAATATTAGATTTGCAAACATTCGTATTCCAATTTTTTTTTTAAATGTTACAGATAAATGTTTGTAAGTCATTAAAGAAAGTGAGATATTCAGCACTAGAGCACTTTTTAGATAAAAACAGAATCAAGGCT
>JAOUQW010000047.1:19029451-19040418 GCA_028565825.1 Olivaichthys viedmensis | reverse complement strand
GTGCATTATGCGTTATTGTGTTAGTGTTGTAGAGCGTTGTAGAGCGTTGTAGTGTTGTAGCGTTGTAGTGTTGTAGTGCGTTAGTGTGCGTTAGTGTTGTAGAGCGAGAGAGAGATTATAATAGCAAGACAGACATTCCCAGAGATGGTAAAGCTCAAGAAGCTAGTAATTGCCCTCTCCTGTCTTTAGTCAACAAGTTAATTAAAGAATTAACATACATGAGCGTGTGGGCTCATTAAAAATGGGGACAAGTCCATTTCTTTTTCATTTAGTTATCTCTGGGACTCACCGTCATGTCTAATTAAGTCTTTGGTGCAGAATTGAGGTCATCCTTTATTTTTATATATATATAGTATATATACAGTGTGTGTGTATGTATGTATATATGTATATATGTAGATCCTTAAATCCTAAGCTGAAAATGAAAGTCATAGCAGGTGTGTGTGGATGGAATTTTTATGATTCTGAAAACTTTGTTAATTTATAGCAAATGGTAATGACTACAGTCATGGTATATAATAAATATCTAAAATGTCTAATAAGGAATGTAATAAACAGGTTTACATTAAGATTAAACAGCATGTGAAGTTAAAAATAACAAAGCAAACAAACAAAAATTACTGTTGGATCATTTAAGAAAAAAAAACTTTCCAACTTGCTAAAGTTCTGGGTGAAGAATGTGCAGAGTCGAGTCTGACACAAATGGACTTAACTCTTTGTGGCCGTGTTTAATTCTGGCTATTTATTGCTCACTAATCTGGGCTCTCAGTTGAAACTGTAAAGCTTCAGGACACATCAGTCAGGACTGTGGAATGCTGGGAGATGTTGAGTTGAAGCCTGTGTTGGTGTGTGGGCTTCAAAGCCCCTTGTGGCACACATCAAACAGCCTTTTGAAGTGGCAGAGAATGTGATTAGGTAAAATGCGGTGGCATTATTGTAGTGGGGACTGGCATTAACGCATTAGCACACGCAAGTGGCACACACCCGAGGGCACGACGGGGACACTTAGTCGCTCGTGCACACAGAGTAATGGGATCAAGCGGTTCTGCCAGACTAGAGCACTGGCCACTTCACCCGGCTCTGTTTAGGCCCTCGAATGTGGGATTAAGGCTGGCAGGCCAAAACTTGAACTATAGACTAATGTGATTGTTCTCCAAATTAACGTTTTGTCACTTTGTCAACCAGCATTAAAACAAGTGGAAGACAAAATCAAGTCATAAAATGTTCCTCCATCAAAGGTAAAGAACTTTGGCAAAAAACACTAATTATATATTTTTAATATTAAGCCATAGAATGTCCTGCCATTAGAGCACTCATTTCAAGATACATAAAGTACTTAAAAAAAAAAAATTTAAACGGTGAAGTGATTTTTTGTGAATTTATATATCAATTTGCATGTCAAATTCTGACACATTTGGGTAGCATGTAGTTTGCTCTAAAGAAAAAAAAAAAGATATATATGTAGGTATGAATAAAAATACAGAATATTTGAGTATCTAATAGTATGCTCTTCAAACAAAAATTGGTAGGTATGAACCACTGTCTCCAGAAAGCTACTAATCCTAGAAATAAAATAAAATAAATTGGTGGTGTGTCATGTACACTCCAACAAGTTACATATAGGTCGAAAACAGAAGGTATTTCTAAACTAATATTATTATTAATACATAAGTAATATCTTAAACATTTGCCACTGAGATTCATTTGTATATTTTTTTCAGCAGACCATAAATCTGGATAACCGTTTTGACCTTTAGACCTTATTTCTTCATTAATATGTAATTATTCCTATAAACACTGTTATGAGAATAGAAAAGAAAGACTGGAATGATGACATATTCATGATTTATTCATAATTTAGTGTAAAATCAACAGCCTTTGGACGCAAAAAAAAACACATCTCATTTTTGACCCATATATCTTCTGTCCTTCTAAGACAGCTGTAACTAAGAGAAACAAAGGCTCTGCACTAAAGATACTCAAAAATTGCGAATTAAGCTGCAGCAACTTTCAACACAGCTGTCATTATTGAGTCTTAAAATGATAATATTTGAATATTAAATGGCATCAATATTTATGGTAATGCATTGTTCCATCAACCACATAAAGGGCGGAGGCCATTTAAACAACAGCTTATTTCGAAATTCATTTTAAAGGCTTGGCTCATAAATTACCCAAAGCACAACGATATATCATTTACATCATACATATTTAGTATATGTGGAGTTAAATTAGTTTTAGACTACGAAAATAAATCCCCCCAGCTATGGCCGATATTAGCATTTTGCGGTGAAATTGCATTTTGCGGCCGCAGGAATTCCCCAGTGTGGTGACATGGATTGGCTTGGTTTATGAAAATAGTCAATAGACTACAATGTGATTTACTGACAATAGGCTTTATTTGCGGACTGATTCCACTTTCATAAAGGTTAGCCACATACACACACACACACACACACACACACACACACTGTTTAGGGCTTCTCCATAAGGGGCATATATGCACAGCGATTATGCATCTGTGATGGACACCTGGGACCCTGGTGAGGGACCAACCCACTTCCTGGTTGAAGAAGGCAGATTTTACGGGTTTAACACTTGTTGGTGCATCTGCAGTAGAAGTTCTTGTATTTTCCAAATCTCGATTGCACCACTGCTGTGAAACAGAAACTAAATTGTAATTTGGCTCATTTGATAATAATTAAAGGACATTCATTGTTGCATTGTCTTCCTATTTTCTACTTATATTGACTTTTTTGTGTCCAAGATATTGATGTCCAGTAATGTGTGGGTGTCTGATTCGTACTTTATGGCTCCTCTTTGTCCTCACGCCGCCTGTAAGTGAGACTCTATTGTTGGCCGTATAATGATGCCATTCGAGTGCTTTATGAAATCCATTTCCCTTCGGATCAATCTGGTGCCATAAAAATGGAGATGTAATCAGCTGTAAATGTGAAAGGTGGACAGTTTTTTCCCATCTCTTGTGAACGCCTCTCTCTCTATTTTGCTCTTTTACTATCGGGTTTATATTATCATCATGGTGTCGTCGTCAGCCAAAGTTTGATGCATGCAGTCGTTCCCAATTCACACAAAACTCTGATATGGTGAAGTAAAATCCATACATTGTCGTCCGCTGGGTGTGGTTTGGTGTTACACTCTGACAAGACAAGATTCATGAATATGGCTGACCAATCATAAGTGATGTAACGGGTTCACTGTAATGATAAGGCATAAGAAAAGCAATTATATATACAATTATATAAGGAAAACCATATTTTTGCAATTTTAACTTCAAGCATAAGGCCTTCATGAGAACTGACATAAACCTAACGTTTATAAAGGCTTATTCTAACAGACATCAACCTTGCTTTTGTTCATTTTGATGTCAAGTTGACATAACCCCTGAGTCAAGTGACATAAGACTTTTGTTGACATAACACTTCCATAAGATGCTCTGCAGTGTCTCCTGAACTCGGTGCTTGGTAGAAACATCGACATGAAAACCTGCTTTATAACACTGTTATAACACTAAGTAAAGGTTATGACAGTGACATTCATTACACTGTAATAACAGAATATGTGTATTTTCTCTGGCCCTTAAGTAAAGTGAGGTTCATATTTATGCTTATAAGACTTTTATGAATACTTGTCACAATGTCATGACACTGTAATGACAAAATTGCGTATGCTTACTCAGTCACTTAAGTAAAGTGAGTTTCATTTTACTAGTTATAAGAGTTTTATGAAAACATATTTCAATGTCATGACACCGTGATGACAGAGTTATGTACTGTATACTTTCTCTGACTATAAATTAGAGTGAGTTCGATTTTGAGGTTTCATGTCACATCACCATTATGAGCTACACTGACCTACAAAGTCAGTTGTCATGACGTTCTAAGGTCAGTCGGCCAGGAAAGTGTTATAATACAACCTTATGTCAACAAAGATCTATGTCAGTTGACTCAGGTGTAAAGTCAACTAGACATAAAAACTCACAAGTGCAGTCTTGACGCCTGTTGGAATTAGCCTTTATAAATGTTAATGTAGGTTTATGTCAGTTGTCAGGAAGGGCTTATGTAGGTTTCATTTAGCATTATGAACACCGCCCTTAAGTAAAGTGTTACCCAAGTATTGTTAATAGAAAATCAAGGAATTAACAGTATTTATACGCTATAGAGGCTATAAAGCTCATGTATTAATATGTTTTTTTATTTATAACCCAGATTTATTCTATTATCTGATTGCATTCTGGCAATTATGTCAGTATCTCAAAGATATCATCCTGCTCATATCTTCCAAACTGTGCTTCAGGGTACATTAAACATTCTTGTTATGTGTAAATGATCTAATCATCTCTCTGTTTTCTTTCTTTCCCTTTGTCCCCCTTGCACTGCTTTGGCACATTAAAGGTAAGTCATTATTTTTAAATGTGTGATTCGTGATTGCAGCTGAATTCTTATTTCGTCATTAGCACAAACATGTGCTCGGTGCTGTCAGGTGATGTGACAGATCCACGGTGTTGCTGAGCCCTGCTCTTTTAGCTCTCGGCCTAATTTAGCCTTCTCCGCGCTGGCCAATACTAAGGGTCACTCTTTTTTGTCCCCATGTTTCCAGTAGAGTGGCTGGAATATCAGGGAGTCGGCTGGATTTGCTGGGTTAAATGAGCAATTTGAGATGCAGGCCAAGACCTGGACCAGTAATGAGAGCGTAATGACATTTGGGGCTGGCTGTGTTTGAGGTAATGTGGCTAAGCGATGTGCCGAGGGGGGCTTCAATGACCTGATTGGGGCAGATTACTGATTAAATCCCCACAGGTTTCATATAGGGGCAGTGTATTAGGGTGTGTATGCCTTCTGCCTGGAGGACTCTGTGTTTGAGTATGATTATGTGTATATGTGCACTATATGGCTTTGTTATTTCCATTTTTTTTACCAACCGGGTATGTTTGAAACCCAAGCTCTGGCATCTATGCTACATTATAACCAATGCAGAAGAATTATTTACAAGTTAGCCTGAATAATACATTGAATTTTGATGATTGTTTTTTTGTTTTTTTACCAATATGGCACTATTATGGCCCTTCAGGACCCTTGTGGTTGCTTTTTTACACTACTGTTGTTTCCTGCTGAAAGCAGCAAAAACTCCAGCTCTCATTTTGCAGATAAATTGCTATTAAATTTGTAACACATTACTGACCTTGTGTACCCATCCACGGCTGTCGTTCTATTAGTATTCCCCACCTTGTAAATTCCTTAGTGACTCTTTGCGAATTGAAAGCATCAATTACGATGTCGTTGCTGGCATGCTAATAAATCCGACTGGCACAACGACATACACGGCTGTCCACGATGCTTTAGCTGAATCGGCTTTTGATGCGCTGAAGCAGAATCAGCTTTGCTTTTACTGAGAAACAAACTTTACATTTGCCAGACACTTAGTATGCAAATTCCATAGTGAATGATGGCCCGTGCCCTGCCATTTTTCATCTCTTGCTCTTAAGCAAACACAAGCGTTTCGTGTGTGTCTACAGTGTAAATGAATGCGCAAAATTTTGTGCGATCTTTCACGCTGCGTTTTTGATAAATGTCTTGCATGCTTTTTAATGTGACATGAAATTAATGTGTTGCTTGGTTGCACCATTCAGTTCTTGAATGAACTTTTAAACTCCCAGGAGTAGTTACATTCCTCACTCCCGTAACTACACACCTTCTTTTAATTTCACTGCAGTTACTGAAGAATCCATAGTAGTTGAATAATAATATGCTTTAAGATGAATGACTGGATGATAAACAAGGACTTTAAGGGATTAAGCTGTACTAGTGGTGATCGTCACAGGTATTTGCCTTGAATGCAAAGATACCCTGGTGGTCCCACAAAGTGATCCAACTTGAGTTGTTTCCACACAGTACTGATGTATCATTTCTTCGACAAATAAATTCATCCTTGGAACAAATGGCTGACAACGCCATTTCTGAATCGCTCCAATTTCAAGACATTTTTTGTTGTTCTTCTTTAACTTTAGGCTTTTTTTCCATGCTCACACTTGAGCCCTCCTGATAATTTCTTTGTAAATTGTACTAGGTTTTGTCCTGGTACATTGCAGCGTCAATGTTCCTGGGATTTCAACCCTTGCATTCACACTTAGCCTTTTCCCAATTAATTGCCATTACTTTTCCATGTAAAAAGTGAATCTGTAAAAGGGACTTTTGTGTTTTAGAGCATTATTTCAGAATGAGCTCTATCTGGTCCTATTTCTACACCTTCCTGAAAAGAGGTTATTGTATTGTAGTGTAAGAAGACACATACACCATTGAACCATGATGAATTGAAGTAGAAGGAGGTCAGCATTGTTTTACCTAGAAGTCCTTATAATGACCTGTCCAGGGACCTGGAGGGAGCTGCTGGATGGCATTAATAGAGCGGAGCAGACCGAGTCCATAGATCATGCTCCTTCAGCGCCTCAGGAGCTTTTGATCACTCCCAATTACCAGGAATCAGGCTACACTGGCCTTTCTGTTCCAGGTTTTGGGTCAGGACCCTGGCACGCTGCATACCTCTGTCCAGGTACACTAGGGAGCTAGCTGAAAGGAACAGGATGTGTTACCACAAGATCTTTGGACCTTCTTCTGTCTGTTGAACTTCTTCTGATGGCACTACGATGCTCAGATCCTATAATGTAACAATAACTAAAACATCAAGTTGAGATTTGAGGCATTTAAAATAATGGTAATACTTATTTATATAGCACTTTTCATTTTGACTCCAAAATCTTGAAGTGCTTTACATAGAAAAGATTAAAAGGTTAAACAAAGTATTCATGAAAAAGTACATGAAAAGTCTTTGAGAATAAGATAAAAGAACCAATATTATACTTTAAACAGGCCAAATTAAATAAGTACATTTTTAATCTGGATTTAAAAACACATATAGAGCTATAGAGCATTCCTAACATTCTCTGGAACACTATTCCAGAGTTTAGGGGTTATATAAGACAAACATCTTCCACCGGGTGAACTGTGAGTGATGCTCGGGATTAACAGTAGACCTTCCTCAGCTCGGGATGGGCTGTACTCCTTCAGAAGATCAGCAAGATATGCCAGAGCTAAACCATTTAGAGCTTTAAACGTCATAAGTAGGACTTTGTAGTCTATGCGGAACTTAATAGGCAGCCAGAGTAGCTTGAATAGAACCGGGGTAATGCACTCAGACTTTCTTTTCCTGGTAAGGAAGCGGGCTGCTGCATTCTGAACTAGCTGTAGCTTTCTTAAAGAGACAGCAGGGCAGCCAGCCAGCAACACGTTACAATAGTCCAGTCTAGAGGTTATGAAAGCATGCACTAGTTTTTTTATCAGAATTCAGGAGGAGGAAGTTTCTATTCATCCAACCCCAAAACTGTTTGTGATGTAAGGTACTTTCTCTCTGTTCTTTGACCCATATACAGTATATAAGTCTCTAGCCAAGGTCATGGGACGTGCTGTATAGTCAGTCTCTGTCAAAATATTTCTCTTCATATTAGGCACAGCTGACTTAACTGGCTTATAAAAGTAAGAAAACGGGGGAAAAAAACTGACACAGCTGAAATGTTACATAAGTGATGGCATGTCACTGACCATCTTTTGCAGTTCTTCTTACTTTTAGATATGCGTACATTGCATGATCATTCAGTTCCCCTCATTTCTTTTAAAACTGAGTGTGCGCTGGCAGCTCATTACAGTGGCATTTTCATCATGACCTAAAATTCGATTTCACTTAGAGATTTCAAATCTATATTTTAGTGGTAGAAATAACCAACTGGCTGATATAACTCACATCAGATGTGCATTCTGTCTTGTGCATTTTTGTGTGTTTAATAAATTCATGCGTGAGCCTCTAAAACATCTGAAACATCGGCTAATCCTGATCTCTATGATGGCAATACATTTGAAAGAGTCTGGTAATTAATTAGTTTCTGACCACGAAAATACCAACAGAGCGTTTAGTGATTTGGCAGATGCTGTTATCCAGAGCAACCGAAATGCTAATTGGTTTCTATGTTTACCATTTAATAGACATCTTTTTTCTTTCTTAATTGTGGAATTAAAAATCTAAAATGTGGGATTGCAGAATAGCACTAAGGTTTGAAACAGGGGGAAACTAAAACTAGTTTCTGCGTAAAAAAAAACGAGTTAGTTGAGGTGACGGAAAAAAACCTCTTAGCTCAAGCCACATGTCCCTTCTTTAAGGTTATGTTTCTCTAGTGATTGAAGTTTAAATATGTTCCTACGTAGTTAATGGAAAACCGTAAGCCATTAATAGTGTAAATTCCTATTGTTATTATGATTTCTTATTCTTACTGACACCACAAGCTTATTTTCCTACCACCATGCTACAATCAGCACCTGTATTAGACACACAATCACACACAGAGCAGAACTGTTAACCCAGTTTCTCTCTCTCTCTCTCTCTCTCTCTCTCTCTCTCTCTCTCTCTCTCTCTCTCTCACACACACACAACACACACAGTCCCAGGGATGCTTGATAACCTCTAATGATCTAAGCTCTGAGGGACACTTGAAAGACACACTTGCAAAAACACATTACATGAGTAGTTATGAATAGCACTGCTAGCACATGCATTCAGTAATCTCAGAATAGCACTTAGAGCTGCTGTGCACGTATGAAGTTCTGAGCCGTGGTTGCTCATGGATGTCTTACTGAACACCCTGCTCTCAAGTCTGCAGTGAAGTACAATCATCAGTTGGAGTTAGGGTTAGTGTTAGGGTTGTGGATCATACAGCAGCACTGCAGATATGAAGCTGTGGCTTACATGACCTTATTGTTAAATACTTGTGCTTTTTTTTTCATTCTTTTGACGTAAAATTCCTAAATAATTTTGGAAAACCAAAAAGACTGCCCCTTAAGACAAAAAAAGACACATTTTTGATATTTTAGCTTTGCATTTGAATGGCAGTCACCTGAAGAAGTTACTTTGTGTGAAGGCAGATTGAGCTACAGGCATGTCTGTGACTTTTACAGCCATGATCTCTGTGTGATATAATAATACAATATGATATAATGTCTTTCTCTTTGTTTGGTGAATGCATGACTGAGGAGATCTTCCTCCTTCTAATAATAAAAACTGCGTTTCAGTCCAAGATCTAGACTCACATCTTGCCCCAGCGTAGGTGTCTGTTTGTTTGGCTCTTTTCCCACTTTGCACACAGCGGGTGTGTCCACAGAGCAACATCCTGTCGAGCAGTGAGAGGTCATCTCCCAAAAAACAGCGGTTTTGTCTGTGTGTGGGTGAGAGAGAGATGGGGAGGAAAAAGAGTGAGGAAGGGAAACAAACAAAAATACTCTAAATGTTTGAAGTGTTCAGGTCACAAGCAGAGCCTTTCCATTTCAAAAACACAAGACGGACACACACTCCTCGATAGTTGACATGATGGAGAGTAAATATTGATAGTAGTTTCATATAGTAATCAGAAGTTGAATAGGGCCCAGTGGCCTTTTTTCACATCTGCACACCACATCTACTCACTATTGTTAAGAATAATGCAAATTATAGTTCTAATTCAAGGATAATTCAGTTATTTGCTTAGAAGGTATTTCGAATTGAATGAACGTTATTAAATTATAAATCGCAGCTCATCTAGGTTGGGTGACCAAACTAACCCCAACTTTCTCTTCCAGACTGTATAAGAAAGGCTCATTTAACATCATCAGTAGTATGCATAGCGTGGCGGTCGCCATGGCGACGGCCACCACGCGCTTGTGTTTATGTTTAGTTGTCCTTGTCACGTGAGTTATGTTAAATGTTACTAGCTGTTCCTCGTCTGTCTCCCCTTGATTACTAAGTGTTTAAATACCCGCTTGTTTCCGTCTTGTGTTGTCTCTCGTTGTTTGTGTGTAACCACGCCTGTCGCGGCGTGTGTTTTGTTTTGTTTCACCCGGTCTTTGTGATAAGAATAAATATGGTAAATAGAAAGAAAAGCCTTGCGCTTGTGTCCTGTTCCCGCCACTACGCAGCTGTGACAGCATGAGATATATGCATATGTTGTGAAATGGGAAAATAGGTGGAAAATGAAATATATCTTCCCACAATTATCTCATACTTAGCGATACACATACATGAATACATTTTGAAACATTCATGGGAAAAATGAGAAAATCTTCCAACAAGATGTCACTCATACCTTATCAATTATTTTGACTGAAAGGGGATAATATATATCACTACCATTAAGTGTGTAAATAACCTCACGTTATGTAACTTCATTTTAACTCCTTCATTTGGAACAGGGTGGAGAGGTGGAGTCAGTGTCAGAGGAGAGAAAAGACTTCACAGCTCTCTAATTAAAACTTACACTGTATGTCTGTAGCTGTAACCCTAGATTATCCATAATGTTGAACTGCTATTATTACAGACTTCCCTACTGACATTGTTGTTTCTTTAATCTTAATGTCTAGCATAAAGTCAGATAATCTGGTTTTACAAAGCATACATTTTTTTTTATCTGAGGACATCCAGGTGTATGAGTCTATAATCTCTAATAATAAAAAAAAAAAATGTTTTACTGTGCAGTTCAGGATAAACTGTTGTATTAACTGCATTATGAATTAGTTTCTCAAGATTGTTTCCATCACAAAAGACATCCAGAGGATGTGCAGCAGTGGAAAAATAGTATTAAGGACAGTGAATATTTCTGGAGGCTCACTTATTGGCTTACTTAAAATAACATGCTGGCTGTTCTGTCAGCGTGACAATTCATTATGGAGTTAACAGAATCATGTTGGAGAAAACAAAAGTGGAACACACACACACACACACACACACACACATACCTCAGAGACAAGACACAACTCTCTTTAACTCTGTGTCCCATAGACTTTGACCATAGACATGAAGTTCAAGTTCAAGTTCAAGTAGGTTTTTATTGTCATTTCTCCATATAACTCGTATACATTGAAATTAAATGTCGTTTC
>JAOUQW010000047.1:19000058-19011678 GCA_028565825.1 Olivaichthys viedmensis | reverse complement strand
TGATTTTATACATTGCGCTGCTGCCACATGATTGGCTGATTAGATAATTGCATGAATGAGAAGGTGTACATGTTCCTCATAAAGTGAGTTTATAATAAAGTTTTGTCTGAGAAACATTCAGCAGAAATTATAAGTCTGTTTGATGGTTGAGACACGACGCTGGGGTAATTATGTAAAACACAAAGTTTAGCATACTTTCCATTGTCCATTAAAATGTAAGCACTCAGAAAGAAAGAAAAACCCCACAGCAGACATATTTTTTAAGTATGCTCAAACTTTCCAAATTAATTCATTAAAGTTTAAATACTACTGTTCATCAAAAATCCTAACAGCTTTGCAATGGTATACAGTATTTTAGCACTGCAACACCGAGGCTCTCATATTGATTGGACAGTGGATTCTCATTAGTAATGTCAGAACACATACCAGTGTCAATCCATAGTCTATTTAGAGCCTTGTTTTTTACTACCTTTATTTCTAGGTTTCCAACTTTGCAAGGCATACAAACCATATGTTCTTGTTTACATTTACATTTATTCATTTGTCTGACGCATAATCCAAAGCAATTTACAATTATGACAGGATACAACTGAGCAGTTAAGGGTTAAGGGTCTTTGCTCAAGGACCCAACAGTGGACAGCTTGGTGATGCTGGGATTTGAACTCACGACCTTCCAATCAGTGGCCCAAATCCTTAAGCACTGATCCACTAATAATAATAGCCCATTTTAATCATAATTAATTATTTTTGCATGTCTATCAGAAAGTTCTGATTTTAGCTTACTAGAGATATTATTATTATTATTATTATTATTATTATTATTATTATTATTATACATCTTCCCCCGGCTGAGCTGCAAGTGATGCTCGGGATTAACAGGGATTAACGGGATTAACCAGCATCTAGGGGTACACCAATTTAGGAGAAGGAAGTTTCTATTAATCCAAGCTTTTATATATTTTATAATAGTGGCCCTAAAATGGAACCTTTGTTCAGGAATAGTGTCTGGAATCTGGGAGAAAATCAAAAAATATTTTTCATAATTCTTTTATTTATTTATTTTTCATTATAAAGGTTATTACCAAATTTCCAACTGCTTTTTGAGTGAAATTGGACATAAAAAATTTACCAATGACTAGAATCTTGACAAAATACTGAAACAAATTATTTTGTTTATAAATAAATATGAGTAATGAAAAAAAAGCTGTCCAAACGCTGTGACATTCGAGTGAAATCTCAGAAGAAGCATTAAATCAGGAGAAAGTGATATTTTAAAATTAATTCAGTTAACATTGCCAGATTCACATAAAATTTAAAAAAATTAGGTTGGGTGCTATCAGATAAAACCTTGCGTAATGGAAATACAATGATAAAGGTATTTTAGTGGCAAATAAATACATCTCTTCTATGTATCAGCGATGATGCCACTGTTCTCACACAGAGACGGATAAAGTACGGACCAAGTAGGAACTGCTATACCCCAAAAACTGTATTTTATTCTTTATTCTTTTATCTGGGTTTTGGAGATCATGCTAAACATCATTTGTGTCTTTTCAAACCTGAATGACTTGCTGAAGCGCTTGCTCTCATCGGATCGGTGAAGCTCCTTTCTCCCGATTTTACTGATGTCGTTTTATGTCTGAGAGTTACGTTGTTCGTGAGTTATGAAATCGAGAAAAGGGGGTGTGAAAATATCCACAAACTGCGTTTTTTGTCTTCTAAATTGGCTTTAGGACTTCTTGTATGCAAACATGCTTATATTCAAATGGCCACCTTTTCTTTAAAAAATAGACACATTGACCTTATCTTTTCCTCTTGCTTTTCTTGCTCACTCCCTGTGTGTGTGTGTGTGTGTGTGTGTGTTTCTGTGTGTTTCTGTGTGTATTCTCTGTATCAGTATCTCTGCATCTATCATGTAGCTGCAGTCGCTGGAACCCCGCCGTCTGCATCTCTAATTTAAACCTCTAGGGGCGGATCGGAGAGAGGGTGTACATTTTTCAAAAACCCATCTCTGACTCTACATCTGTCTGGTCGCTTTTCCGACTTCCTTCAGCGGCGCTGGTCTGGTTGCCTTAGCAACAGGAGTGTCATTTTTAAGAGAGCCATATATTTACTTAATGCCTCCTGCCCTCCTAACTGCTCCAAGGTCATTCGTCATTCAAAGGGCAGACGATCCCGGAGTTTAGCAGCGCTCTGGCCGGAGCCTAACAAGTTCTAAATGACTCCTGTCCTCCTCCTCCTCCTCCTCCTCCTCCTTTTGCGCTTTGTGGCCTTGCTCCGTCCATTTTCCTCCTACTGTTCTTCTGTTCTTCTAGCAGTGCTGCAAGTGAATAGATGAGGTTACCTTTCATTGCCATTAGAACATAAGTAATCGAATGTAAGTCACACGGATCCAGGGTTCTACCAGCTAATGGTGTTTTTCTTGTACAGACCTTAAAGCCAATTCACATCCATTTTCTGTGGAATTTCATCGTGACCCCTTTTTCCATTTCCTCAGGACCTCTGTTTCATATTAAAATGCTTGTAAGGTTGCCGTTTGTGCCCCAGCAGACAGGGGATGATCCATTCATTTTAAAATCTCAAATATACGGGGTTTGTAGATCTGGTACTGGCTTAGTTTAAGTCCCATTCAGTGTGTTGTTGTTTTTTTTTTTTTTTTTACAATCATGTAGTTGAACGTCCTTTTTTTTTAAATCAGTATGACTTACCACTTATCTCATGCCTAAAACTAGTGCGGCATCATAGGGTTGGGCAATTGCTGTCATTATGCCTGGCGGCGGGTCGGCCTTTTAGGGCATAATTATATCCTCAGAAAAAAAAAAAAAAACAACGGACAGCTTCTACCTTCCCATTGCAAACTAATCAGCTGCAAAAAATTACTTATTGATCTCTGGATACAGCGTGCAGAGGGGAATTTAGAGGCCAGGTCACTGCAAGAGTGTGTGTGAGTTCATGCACCACTGTTTATAGAAATGCTGTTGCGTCTTTGTTTCTTTCTGTATCTCGGGATCGTTCCATATGAATCAATTACAGGCCGACATATTTTTTGTTCAGGCCTTTTGTAATGGATTCTTTTCTGAACAGATATCGTAAAAAAGGTGACGCAGACATTCCGAAGGCTGCTTTGACAGTTTTGAGGGCAAAACCTGTCTTTCGTAGGAATACAACACGCAAAATAGATTTTTTATTTTCTATTAAGACTAACCGAAGAGCTTCATGTAGCGTACCCGCCAAACAGAACAGATTTGATTTGACAACCGACTGGGATGGAAATAAGATTTTCTCTGAGTCTGTGAAATTCTGATATGAAAAGTTTCGTTTTACATGACATTAAATTTCATTCACTGGTATAGATCCAAAGTTCAGTCGTGTGGTTTTTTTTGTGTGTGTGTGCAGTGTATTTTATGGGGTTTACTGTATCTAACAGCCCTCATTGGGGCGAGCGTTGATCTATAGGAGATGGATGGATTAATTACAGACGCTGGGACCACTGGGATCGTGGTTGGGGGATTGAGGGCTGCTCGAGCTGTAGACATAACTGAGGGCCTGGGATGGAGAAAGCCATTAAGGGCAAATTGAACACTCTTAATGAATGTAATGCTGGCGGTGGCCCCAGTTTCTGTCTCTAGGCGTGGAAACTGGGGCATGCACTCACTCCCTTGCGTTGTCTCTAGAGACCGAGCACGAGAGATGGGTCATGGTGGAAGGTTTAGAGTCTCTTTTCTTTATACTACCAGTTTTATACATCAGATCCTAATGGATGTTATGGGACCTATTTACTTCCTGGGGTTTATATACTATACTACAATTAAGCCCCTTTGCTGACTCGGATTGTTTGTGCAATCCATTTCTGCATTGTACACATTGGCACATTTTCTACTGAACATTTTTATACGGAATCTTAAAGACTTTGCTTGAAATAAAGCGTTCGAGTTAACGATGCAACGTTAACGTGTGTTCCAGAGAAATGGCGCCGCTCGAGCTTTCGTACGAGAGAGTGAAAGCCTGATGAATAATTGAGCACCAGTGAATTGTGGGGCCTTCTGTTTAGCCAATTAAACCCCATTAAAAATGAATGATAAATCAATTAATGCTGCTGGGTGGCTTCAGGTGCTTTCAAAGTGGCACTGGGACGCCGCCTTGTGATTCGCTCAGTCATTGACCCAAGATCAGTCCAACGCAGATGTGCTCTGTTTGTAAAGCAACAGTGCTTCCATCTGGAAATAGCCCACTCCTGCAACAGTACATGTTTACAGCGGTTATATCCTTTAGTAAGAGACTGAGACTCCGTTTCCATCTGCTCGTTTCATGCGTCTTGTATCTGGATTGTATCCTGATAAGATTTTATCCACATGCATTTATAGTTGTAGTCAAATGCGTCTCCGGTTAGCCAGACTGAAATCTGATTGCTTTATTACGTGTTAATATGCAAATCAGCTCAACTTCCTGTTCCTCGTTTTTTGGTTGTTTTATGAATAAGATGGTCGCCGCATCAACAATCGTGATTTGTTTTGTTGTTTTTAATCTAACCTTTTTAAAGGTGCCGACTTCATGGAGCATTCATGGAGCCGTGCGTCACCTATTGGGAGGGTTTTTGGTTGATAAATGTGTCTTGTAGAGACGGATGTATTTACACTTGTATAACATGAGGCTAAAATGCGTCTCAGATCGTCCTGAAGTGGTTTTGAGTGATGATTGGATTTAAATCTGTTTCAAATGCATCATTGTTATGTGGATAATCCCAATCCGGATATAATCCTGATACTCAAGACTCATGAAACGACCAGGTGGAATCAGGGTCTGAGACTGTATTTAAAAAGAATTAATACTGCACCTGTATATACCCTATACTAGATTCTATTCCTCATCGTAGTATGCAGTATGTGACCACCTGTCTGTCAGTCAAATCCACTTGTAGACACAGTTACTTTCAGAATGACCTCAGACTGCTTCATTTTGCTGCACAATATTTGCAGTAACAGTGACCCAAAATGTGTTTTGAAAATGATGTAACGATGCGACAGGCAAAAACTTTAAGCCAGTCAGGAACTGCTTTAACTTTATTTCTGGAACAGAAGTGGATAATTAGCAAATATTTTTTCCCCACTTCGGTATCCAGTATTAAGCTGGCATGGCCAGTTTAAAACTTAAAGAGCTTTTTAGGAACAATTGAGGGAAAAAATTATATTAAATGTGGCCAATTTTTCAAATTCCCACGTAGTTTTAGTTAAACAGTAAAACATTCATACATAAACGGATGCACATGATTAACCATCAAATAAAATGTATTGAACACCATGAAAAATACTTTAATATTTATGAGTAATGAGGAACATTGGTTTGTTACATATGGCCCAAACATGTTCATGGTTCATGGTACAGACCACAGAACTAGAGCCTGAAATGTGTGGTGGAAGGACGGACACAAGTGCTTTAAGTTTATTTATTTATTTATTTATTTGAACAATTATAGTCATAGTCTATAGCAAAGGTCAAATTATCAACTAGACAAACAGGCAAGACGTTGCAACAATACATAGAAACAATGAGGGTTAAATACAGAAACAAAGCACAGGTGAGCACAATTAGAGAAATAGACCAATAAGGAGACAGGGATGGAGACTGATAACAAACCAGGAACTAAAACAAAAGCTCATCGCCATGGGAACTGCGATGCAAGTCGGGGAGGGTTCGTGACAGAGTCCCTGAATTACTGCAGCTTATTTTTTTATTAATAAATAAATAAATAGATAAATAAATAATGTAATACTAATTAAATACTTTGGCTGACATCATGCTACCGTAATATAAATGTGGCAAACAATTCAATATGCTAAATCTCAATACGTTCAAGTCTTTATTTAAATAGGCTAACACTATGTTAACATTGTATGCATACAGGTTATTGAGCAAAAGTACGAGTAAATTGTCTGTAGCCTAAATTTTATGTAGCCAATACTTTTAAATGGGCTTGATAACACAGTAGTGTTCAGAAATGTGAGACGTACATGGTTGTCGCGGCAGGACGGAGGACACAAGCGCAAGCCGTTGCCAACAAACATTTATTTTAACAAACATAGACTCTGCACACAACATGACAAGTAACACGAAACAATAACCAACAAACTGGACAGGGACAAGAGGGCTTAAGTATATACACTGATTACACAGACTAACGACACACAGGTGGGGTGAATAACATCACGGGACAGGGGCAATTAAATGCAAACAAAAGCGCGTGGTCACGCACGTGGCGGCCGTCGCCATGGCGACTGCCACGCTGGGTCACACGCACCGCAGCGCGAGGCGGCGTGTATGTGACAAAATGCAGGCTCGTAGTTCGGGACTGCAGCTCAATGACAGGTCATGTGATGTAAAGCTACCGATAGCAGCCAGAGCATTTATTTACAGTTAAATTACTATTAATTGAAACTTATGGGGCAAGCCTTTGCAACAAATAACACCTTTAAAAACTAAAAAAGCACTATGACCATCAGGGGGAAAAGGGGAAGGTACCCGGGCACCCGGAGCCCCGCCCTCTGCTCCTGTCCTGTGTGGCCACACCTCCCCTTTGGAAAAAGAAAACTGTGTGTTAGTATTGTTCCGCATATTATTCCAAGCGCTGCACTAGTATAAACACTGAATACAAAGCTGATGTGCAGATAAATGAGATTTTCGCATTTAACCCTGATTAAAGGACCAGATCAGATCCGCCAAACGGAGATATAAAGGAACTCAATCTTCTTTTTTTGAAACCTTAATTCCAGGATTTTACTCCAATTCACAAGTCCAGATCTGACCAGTCCAGTACAAGATTATTGTACATATGAGGCAGAAATTCCTATCAAAGATGATGTAACCTTGTGTGTAGTGGACTAGTTATTTGGTTCCTTGGAGTTTCACTTCACCAGAGTGGGAGAAGGGTTTTCTAAGAAGCACATAGAAATAAATGGTTCTCACAGTAATTGTGGACCCAAAAGCTGATCCAGGCCTAATATACACCTTTTCAATCGCACTGTTGCAAAACCAATACCTCACAATCTCAACCTGTTATATTGGCTTTGTTATAACTAAAGGGCCTTTTTTCCCCAAAAGAAGAAAGGCCTTATAACCCATCCAGCAAAAAGGGCTGTTTCGCTTGCTTGAGCAGGAGAGCTGAAGGTGGCCGGACTCATCCTTAATAACGTCATTTAGAATTCACCGTCTCAAAATAGGCTAATGCCTTTTGCCTTGAGGGCTCTATATACCTGAGCAGAAAACTCTCTTTAGCTCAGGTTCCATTAAGCAAGAAACACCGAGCCGTGTTAGAGCAACGTGTGCACATGCAGGAGATGGAGGCAGAAAGAGAGACATAGAGAGAGAGGGGGAGAGAGAGAGAGGGGGGGGGGGGTAGAGGGAGAGAGAGAGAGAGAGAGAGAGAGAGAGAGAGAGAGAGAGAGAGAGCTTGACGTCTACCTGGGGGGACAATGATGTCCCGCTGGCTGTGACAGCTTGTTAGGGACACTACATTGTTGCTGAAAGTCCAAGGCTCCCTTACATTACTGCTAACCTAATGCCCTCAAGCTGCTTCACACACACACACACACACACACACGGTACAGAGAACACATGGATCAGCAGGACCGAGTATTCTACTACACACATGCACACACAGTGATTCAAAAACATGTACACAAAAGCAAAGCATTAGTGAGTAGAAAAACCTTCTCATTATTATCACTGAGCAGTATAGAAGCTTTGGAAACATAGAAGCAATGCAATCAAACATTTATTTAGATATTCAACTTTACAAACTAATAAGATACTTCAAGTAGAGTAACAAAAAATGTTATAGCGCTTTCCTTCTTCATTTTTCTTTTTTCATCTTTGAACATAACCCTAAAAATGTTACACTTTTTAAAATAAACACATTCATATTCTTCTGTGTTAATGTATGGACTAATTTCTGTATACTACGAAAACATGGAAATGTATTCATAGTCAAAAAAAAGTGGTGCAAAAGTGGGTTTGTTTGTTATTTTTAGCAGCAGATTTTAAACGTCCAGAATTCAGGATTAATTTCAAGAATTCAAAGTACATGGAAACGCTAAAGATGGGGTTAAATTGGGATTTAGGAGGTGGGGGAGCTCTACATCTTTAATGGGAGCTAACAATGTGGGAACAGTACCATTTCCTTTATGGGTATTATATGATGTTCTCAGCATTAATATCATAAAGATGGGATTAAAATTCGTTTTTTATATCTCTGTTTCTGTCCTAATAGGTAGGTTTAACTACAATTAAAGTAAAGGTTCATTTAAGACCTTAAGTTTTCCGTTTTACTTGTTTTAGTTTTGGCATTAAAATTATATTAAAATATCTCATTCTTTTCTGATGAAGATACACGATACAGTAACAGGTTTAAACTAGCAAAACCAAAACACATTTTGCTTTAATTATAAAATGTATGTACACAGCAGTTAACAGTCTTGACTAAAGACTAAAGACTTGAAATGAAAGCATTTCTCTATAAAGCAGTGTGAAACCGTATAACTATTATTATTATTATTATTATTATTATTATTATCACCATTTTGTCATGCTATGATTTACATTTCCATCAAATAATAGTACCGGAGATCAGCTCCATTCCAATTTAACCCCTTATAATGCTTTATGTTGCATTAACGCTTTTATTACATTGGATGAGCCGGTGTAACAGAAATGCCCCAATGTGTATTATGTAACTATACATCTGAATGCCATAATTTGTAAACATTTTATTAACAATTAAAAAATATGCTACCATCAATACCATCACTGTTTCAATCTGATCTCATTCATACAAATTTGTAGGAAAATACATTTAAGATTTGACCTTGGGGCAGGTTTTGTGCTTGGTTTTTGAGTTTTTTTTTATTATTATTTATGTAAATGCATTTAACAAATATTTGTGTGTTACCCCCGTCAGTGCATTTTATTTAGTAGCCCTTGCAAAAAGTTGTGGAATTCAGACATGTATTTAAACACATGTAACTCCATGTTGTAATTAGCATTATTTCCTATTTAGTAGCCTACATTGTAACTTAATTCACAAGTTGGTACGTTGTATGTACACTGTTTCTTACACTGTATTAAAGGCTATGTAAAAAGTGTGATCAAGAACCTAATTTAGGATTTAAACATAAAATGGTGCGAGAGCATCTATATAATCCTATTTCGAAGATATAATATAGAAGGGGCTCCTGTTTTACAGGAGCACAATTTGGCAGTGGAAGCTAAGAGTCAAGGTTCTGTGACTGGAAGTTGTCAGTTTAAATCCCAGGACTGTCACCGTTCCACTGTTGGACCCCCTGAGCAAGATCCTTAACCCTCAACTGCTCTGCTCTGTGCTTGTTGGTTTTTGGATTCTGTGAGTGAATTTGGATAAAAGCGTCTGCCAAATGAATAAAGTGTTTCTGTATATCCAATGTAAAAGCGTAGCTTTTAATTTCATTTACCATACCATAATTCTAACCTTTAACCATGCTATCTAAACTAATGCTATGGTCCCAAACCATATATTCTCATTGTTTCTGACTAAAATCTCACTCATTACTATCAAGGGAGCAACACAACACACAACACTAAGAAAAATCACTAATAATAAACTCTCATAATCATGTCCTATGTTAAACAGATCTCACTGAATTATGATCGCATAAAATATAAGGTTTCCACGGTGATCATGAAACAAACCTCCACAGTGCCAAAATTGACTCTGTGAAAATCTTTTTCAAGGTAGAAATAAGCTGTCATCTTATTCAGACCAAAAAATTCGGGCTAATGACAAATATCGGCTTGCTGTCGCAGCCTCTGGGTTGTTTAGCGGTGAAAAGTGTGTACAGAATGCTGAATCTGTGTAATGCATCACTCTATTCACTCACTTTGGGGGAAAAAGAAGAAAAAAAGGCAAAAGTTTGACTTTCTTGTTAGCCCTCAGAAAGTTTGAAAGGAACACAACATTCCTTACACATTTAAAGACAAATGAATAAGTTATGATTGGTCACATTTAACTCATTAATCGGCTACACTTTATGTTGTGTGTGGAGCTAAAAGAGGCACGTCCCAAAAAGTACTGCACAGATTTACTCTTGCTATGATGAGTTAAACTGTGTTTGTCACAGTATATTTAGTATTTTAATCCAGTTCACTATTCAAATAGAAAGCAATGTTATGAATACTCAATTGGACTGTAGTTTGGTTAAATATGGGAAATATCTGATCATTTGTTTTATTGTCTTTAAACCCACATGCCTTTGTTTTAAGTTGATGTGGATAAAACACATGTCTTGCTCATCAGCAGCACAGAATCAGTTATAGTGAGGATGGAAAATGTATCCAGTCGCAGATTTTGGGAATCTTTTGAGCCTCTGCAGGAGTTTCACGATACAACCATGACCTCTAGTGGTGTATGGAAATCTTTACAGGGGTGAAGACCATAATCCTTTATTCAATATTGATTATATTGATTTATTCTATATTGGTTCCACAAAAGTGTCATTAGACAGCAGAAAAAGCCACAGAAGCATCTACACTTTTACCCTCATCAAGAAATCCCGATTTTCTGAATATGCAAATTGGAAACACCACCAACCCTACACACACCTCACCACCTACCCCAGGTAAACCGGTGTTACATGGAATGATATTTGTGTCATTACAATTTGGATTTGAACTTTGTAAATCTAAATTTCTAGGCTTCATTTTAAAAATTGTATATCAAGTTTAACTCAATCAAAATTAATTTGTTATTTATATTTTAAATGTGTGTGTTATGCTTTAAAACTAAATTCAACTTGTAAAATGATCAGATGTACAAAAATTCTAATTCAGATTTTGGTGGCACAATGCATCTGTTCTTAAGTTCATCAAATTGAAATTTAAATGTATATAATGCTACATCTGAGCACTTCAGAAAAGCAAACAAGCACAGACTCGTTATTTCAACCAATCAGCAGTCAGGAAATGACTGTATGGAGTTAGAATCATGCCATTAGAAATTTAAATTTAAATTTGATGAACTGAATTTGAAATGCGTTACATATAAAAATGTTAATTTTGTGCGGTCGATTATTGTAAAATTCAATTCAATTATATCGAAATCCATTGTTTAATTTTGAAACACAACTTTAAAGTCATAGAAAATCAGATTTATAAAATTTTAATCCAACTCCTAGTGGCACAAATATCATTCCATTGATTTGCTCTTATATTTTATGACCCATTAGCACTTGCCTGTTGCATGTTCAATACCAACTCAGATATTTCAATGAGATTTTTAGCAGCAAAACCGCTGCAGTGACAATTTTTCACACTTTGACCAGTCTCAAATTAATTCCCTTAAAAGGATTTTATCGTAAAAAAAAAAAAAAAAAGATTTATAAGGTTTACAATGACTTATAAGTTAAAACAAACATGAATCTGTAAACAATCTTGAAACAATCTCCATGTGATAAGCTTGAAAATGACACAATAACACTGATTTAAAGGTAATTCTGGAATATTATAAACTATACTGTACAGTGCACTGTTTATGCACATCACTAGAACAGAATAGGACAGAATTTCTTTCGAACTTTTTACAATACAGATTGTGATA
>JAOUQW010000047.1:18951527-18964765 GCA_028565825.1 Olivaichthys viedmensis | reverse complement strand
GACAGTTGCCAGTAGTTACCTCTGATTGGCTCCAGACACAAACAAACACACACACACACACACACACACACACACACATGCACATGCACATGTCTGCTTGGCAGAATAAGTGATTTGTCTTCTGGGAGCTCTTTTGCCCTGCTGGTGGGATGAGAAGCTGTGCCTGGTATTGATTTGGTTGGTGGGCTAAGGGATTTCTCTAGGGAGCTAATAAAAATAATTACCAAAAGATCATCAAAGCTCAGCAACCTTCTGCCTTGCACATGAATAAATATGTGATAAAGATAATCAAAGGGGAGCTGAGTCTGCTTGTGTGGTCAGCGTTGGCAGAGAGACACACTTTAGATTGGTACGGAGATGATATTACGGACTTTAGGCGTTGCATGACTACTTATTTTTGCTAGTTGACCACTCTTCCTCTTAGGCTGAACGACTAGTCGCCCGGTTATTATTCACCTTCTTATGGGCTAGGAATTACTCTGAGATAGGACTTTCGTATCATGCATGACATCATGATGTTAATTAGTTTCCACAGGAGGAGCTTTGAATGGCATAGCCTTCTCAGGTTTCGCCCTATGACTGGGAGACCACAGGCTCAACTCTTGATGATGCTACAACCATCTGTGGCCAGGAGTCCAAGAGAGAATAACAGGACCTGTTCTTTGGGTGGGAAGAATGGCCTTGTCCTCCCTGCCCTCTGTTAATTAGTGCAACACTAGCCAATTATGGGCATTTGTCTGTCCACGTAAAGTGAATAATAGGGCAGTTAGCACTCTCTTCTTATGACGTTACATGAGCGGCAGTTTGAAAAGATGCCGTGGCTGACTTTACCTGTCTCAGAGGACTTCATCATCCTGGATTGGGAGCTGTCATGTGATGGGGGAGAGCTAGATAATGGAGTGGGAATTGGCAACGACTAATTTAGGAGAAAATTATTAAAATGAAATGTACAAATTCATACAACGCCTCCCACCATGGTACCCTATGTGTAAAAGTCACCATTGCCCACGTCTAGCCGTTACAAGCCGAGACTGTCGACTAGTGGTAATGTTAGTCAACTAGTTGGTGCAACACCTAGTTCACTTTTGGCCAACAACCACACTTGGTGTATGTCTATGTGTCAGTGAGAAAGAGTGAAAATCCATGCAAATTAACACCTCAATGGTCCATTTAGTGAGAAAGAAGAGAAAGTACCTTTTGCAAAGACCGATTGAGAGTTACCGTTTGCCCTGCTTTGAGATGGAGGTTTTTTCCCCATGTATTCTCCTCATTCTCATTTTCTCCTCATTTATCATCCTTTTCTAAATGCATAAGGGACAACCTGATGTACAGTGGATAAAATTAGCCTCCCCCCCATGCCGCAGAGCAAGAGGAGGCACTGGGAGGACAGCATTGTTCTTGATCAGCCTGTAAACAATGCCTAACATTACAACGTAGTCTCCCAAGGCCTCTTTGTGCATCCATAGAAACCATGTCCTTCTCCCAGTTCTTCTTGTGAGAGACAGGGAGGCACAAAAGGAGAAGGGATACATCCTTGGATCCTGAAATTAAATTCTATCAGCTTTAAACATAGTTGCGCAACTGTCTAAGGTTGTGCCCTATCGTCGGAAGATCGCGTTAGGCATCGTCAGGATTGACCATCCTTGGCCAGGCATCTAAGAGACCATAATTGGTCCTGCTCTCTAGGTAGGAAGGATGGCCTTCCTGACTCCCCTGTTAATTAGAGTGATGCTAGCCAATTGCAGACGTTTGTGAGCTCATATATAAAGAATAGGGCAATTACTGCTCGCCTCCAAGCATGTTCAGGTTGACGTTGCATGAGAAGCACTTCAAAAAGATGCGGGGGTTGGTTTTACTAATCTTGGAGGAAGCACTTATTAGCCCCTTTCCCTCGCAGGTTGGTGTTTGTCGTACAGTAGGCGAGAGTTAGCTAGCGGGTGGGAATTGGCTGTGATGAAATGGGTTTTTCAGTAGATTCTGAGCTGTTTGAGGCCCGTAAACATTTAGGCTGAAAATGAGAATGGCCATTATTCATGCAGTAACTGATCGTTTTTTAAATCTCTAAAATAATCCAATTGTGTCTGCCTTCATGCAGAATTTGTCTTGTGATATACAGTGGTCAGTGTGTAAAATAATCGTGGCTCTATAGCAGAACCGAGGGGTCTGAAGGGGAGAAATGACGCTTTGATTGGAGCAGGCCTGGACCGGGGTGAAGTGCACTCATCTGGGCTGCAGAGAGCCCTTGATTGCACAACAACCAATGATCGCATTAGGAGAGGGCACCAGCGAGAGGGTTTTACACAAAATTAGAGGGAGGGGGGACGAAGAAGCGCTTCAGTGGAATGAAGCAAATTCATTTTGCCAGTGGCCTGCTGATGGAAAGATACATTAGCTTTTTACTTTGATATGCATGTGTCAAAGGAGAGACAGTGTGAGTGTTAAAGCCTTATGTATGTGTCTGTGTGTATTAATGGCAACCGTTCTCAATGGGAACATCTAATACCAGTGATGTCACTGCAATTATGGCACAATTTTAAAGTTCCTGGGCTTTCTCCATTTTCTTGATTGTGTGTGTTTACAGATAAGTGGGAAGCATTAATTATGACCCTTGTTTACTTAATTGCAAAGGAGCAGAATTGTGGTTTTAGTTAATTTTATATTTAACTGTGTGTGTGAGTGTCTAAGGAGCCTGTTCAAGAGATATGTGTACAAAGGCAACAACATATGTGTACATGGTAGGCAGAGAAAATACAGAAATCTGTTTTACTTATCCGCATGGAAAGAAAAACACTTGGCACAGCCACATCTTATCCCTCGTGCATTTGCCTTTATGCCTTTTCCTCAGCAATCACACCGGGCATCTGTTGAGTACATTTTTTCTCCTGCTGTAAAGAAGCAGCGGGCAGATGGTGGCTCAAGGTTTAAGTGATTAGAGGATGTAAGATTGGAATACAAATTGGATTAAAAGAAATTAAACTGAAAGAAATTGAATTGCGTGGCCAGTGCTGATGTCTTTGCCTCATCGATGTAAAACCTCTGCCAGTAACTCAGCACTGTAGAAGGGAAGCAGATGCTCCAATGAGAGAGCTCTGTGTGTGCTTGTGTGCGCAAGAGCACTTTATTCATTAGAAGAGCATTTTGTGCAAAAGCCATGCTTTAATATGGGATTCCTTCTTTTGAACAAGTTCTGAGGATTTTCACCAGCATTCCCTACATGGCCGTCTTATTCTCTCTGTGGTAAAAAAGATCAATCTACTTATCAGAAGAAATCCTCAAACATAGTGGCATTTGTTGAGAGCCTGCCAGTCATGGATGAGAAAGAGGGCAAAGGGATCTGAGTTCTGTTAACCTGATATGAGCAAAGCTCACAGAGTTGATCATGGGTTTGTGGGGCTGTTTGGGACCCTCATGATATAGCATTGACCCTGAGCTATCTGCAAGGCACGAGGCAGTATGTGGTCGTAAATAATTCACACCGGGGTGGACCCAAATCACCTCTGTGGTACCTCAAGGTGGGGTTGTATGTCCATATCAGTTTCCAGAACTTCTCTCCAAGATGAATGGGGTATGCTGATAACCTCAGCATATCAAGATGCCTTCCTACCCGAGCATCAATTGCTGATCAAACCATGCTCCAAGAAGCCTAACATCTCAATAATTGGGCTTCTCAGAACATGACTCTAAATGGTAAGAAGAGCTGTAAGGTCCATATTACCCGTGTGAGATACCCCTTGCCACTGTTACCCTTACAACTCGGTGGTGAGTTGGTAGTTTTGAATGGCCGCTATCTAGGATGGATTGTAGACTCCACTTTTTTTTTTTCTTCCTACCATGTTCAGGGCATGGTCAGGAAAGCATCCAGGCATCCTTACCTATTAAGTGCGCTTTCACACTTGGCTCCAGGAGCGGATCGCTTTCATACCTGGTGTGGACTGTACTTGAGTTCACTTGAGGTGAATCCAAGAGCACTCCAGGGATTGGTTGTCTGGACTGCACCCAGCTTTCACACTTGACTAAACGTACCAAACTCTTTGTGCAAACAGCCTTAAGTCTGAAAGAGAAACTGAAATGTGAAAACTCTCCAAGAGTACTGGCAAGAAGTTGTATGTCCGTGGAGAGTATGGCCAGGTTTTCCAAAGGTAAAGAAGAGCACTTGGAAATGGTGCCGCACAGGACCCTGAAAATCATCTGTAGATGAGGCACATGCCCACTTCCACCAGTTCCATCTTTAGAAGGACAGAGATGGTCCTTCTAGAGGAAGGTGCCATTTTCCTTTTGAAAGAAATGTTGAAGCTAGAACACACTCTACATGATCTGCTACCTCCACTCTGTGGGTGATGTAACTTGCTGACTTTGAAAATTGAATATTTCACTTACATAATAACAAATTAAAAAAGATAAAGGGACAACATAAGGGAATGCCAGAGCAGGATACGTTACATATGTTTACATACGTTTTTCAAAGAAACTATAGCCTTTGCCCGATTAGATAAAGATCCATTAGTAGCTGTAGCAGTTGGTAAGGCACACACTGGCCTGTTTCCTGTCAGTTGCCCCATTTAAATAGCCGACAGCAGCTCTGATCATTAATCAATGAGAGGGAAATGGCAGGGATTAGCCCAAATTAGGTGAATTGGGGAGAAGTCACCTCCTCCAAACCAGGGGTCAATACAACACAGTGGGAGACGATTGACCTTATAGAGTCTTTAGGAAGAGAAGAAACACATTACATGCTGGCTCTCTTACTTGCCTAATTTTGTTACACAGAAAATACATGTAAAAGTATATGTTTTGATACACGTTTTCATGCTGGCTGAACGGCGCGTCCATCTTTCCCTCCTTCTTGTTATCAGATCCACACAGTTAGCTGTGATTATGCACATCCAACATTCAAGCTCTTATCGGCCTGCTTAACAAAAATTCTCCCATTTCTGCTTAGCTTTCTCCATAACCCTCAGTTCTGTACGTCAGCAGAACACCTGGCCCCCCGGGGGAGGTTCACGTCCCTGTTCCTTTTCCTCGACCTCCACTGAAGAGGTCTTATTTACTGTATATTCTTCATAACACAGCTAGCATGAATGCCAATGCATTTTCTTAAAAATCAAAGCATACTTTTGTTGCATTAGCATTAAAAGAGAATATTTTGATGCATCTTATTTTGAATTACTCTCATTTAAACACACATACACACACACTTGAATGCAATATTCGGGCAGTGTAAACAATGACCCTCTCCCTTAAGCTTTTCTAAACTCATTCTCAGAGTTAAACGATTCAAATCAGTGAAAAGAGTCGAAAATGAGCATTTAGAATCAAGTGTGCCGTCAACCACCTATTGAAGCGTGTAATGCCAGCATGGCAGCATTAGCCCGTCAAGCTAAGCCCCTCTTTTTAGCTGGGATTTTTGGGGATCAGAACCCGCTTTTGTCTCCGTCTCGTCCAAACTTCAGTAATGTAAATGCGGGGTGGCCCTTGGCTCCTTATCTCTGGGATTAAGACTCGCACCGCACACTCTCCCACACACTATTATCATAAGGGCCAGACTCCTAGCTCAACCGCCTAGCATCACCCATACATGAAGCAGAGCCATGCAGGGGAAGGCTCAAGGGATTAGCATTTTAACACAGTGTGGGTCTAACCCCTCAGAAGCCCTCTGTCACATGGGTCAGCTCCCCAGTGGCCTGCTAGAACACTCCATGACACACTGAATTAGTGTTTTGGGTAAGGAGGTTTGAATTGTGTATGATGTGGAGGGTACAATACTTAGGTTTGTCTAAGACAGATGGTGAGAGTAGACCAGGTAGGTTTATTTGATTGAAGTGCAGTGGAACTAAGAGGTCATTGGTGAGCAGTCAAGATGATGCTTCCCTAAACTTACTATAAATGTGTATATAAGGTTATATTTAAGAGCTTATATAAGAGCATATCAGGTTCAATATGCAAAATGTTGCTTCACTGCTTTACTGTAGCCATAGTAGACGTGGGTAAAAGTGTAGGCGCCTTTATGTCTTTTCTGTTGTCTAAAATAGAAAAATCTGGTCTTAAAAACAAGTTTTGGGTGACGATGAAAATATGTTTTCTGAGTTGTAAAATGGTTCAATCTTTGGTGCATGTTTTATTGTATGTATGATTGTATTATATCTCATTAGAAAATTTGAGATAGTATTAACCAAGTGACAAATGCTGCTTGTCCTCTGGCATTACAGTGGTTTTCTGTTTTCATAGTAGATTTATTATTTATTCTATTTTAATTTTATTTATTTTCCTTTGTGGAACTGCCAGGCTAAGCAATTTCTTTATTGGGTATATATATTATCTATTTATTTATTTTTTCTGCCATGTCAGGCCATTTATTTAATTCTTTGTTAAAAAAAGATTTAAAAAAAATGGTGACTCAAACTATTTTAGTGAGTTGTAAAATGTAGAATCTTTGCAACAAAAGTGTTACTATTTTTTTCCCTCAACATGAAGCTTTATGTGCTTGTCTCTGTTTCCCTAATTAACATAAACTCCCATTAATATTAGAGTCAGTGTTAAAGGTAATTTTGAGCTGAACGTAACAAGGTAAAATAAAAGTATTAAACATCCGGTGTTTGTAAATCTAAACCAAAAAGGTGCTGTTAGTTCCTGCCCAATTTCATCCATTTCTTTCCTACCTGTGCACACACACACCTGCCATAAGGATGATCCTCAAGCATGGGAAGGGATTTTGAGGCTCCATTTTTCATTAAGAGTGTTTATATTGATCATCACTGACATGAAGAGATGATATATTAGGGATTTTAAAATAAACCATTTTATTGTTGTAAAATAAAAAAGAGAGCATGGGACATAACATTGACAAGTGGTGAACAGAAACAGAAGGATTAAAGTCCAAGGCTGTTCTTGAATTAAATTACACAGTCAATATAGATTCAATTCAAAATATTTCATCCTAGTCTTAACGTAGAAAACAAGTCTATTTTAAGAAAATATAAACCCTTAGGCTACAGAGCATCACATCCCAATCTAGAAGCCAAACTCATGAATTCTCTTTCGTCTCGTGTCTGTCCTATCCAGGATCCCGTCTGCGGCAGGAGGATTCACCACCCCGCATCGTGGAGCACCCCTCCGACCTGATCGTGTCCAAGGGCGAACCCGCCACCCTCAACTGCAAGGCCGAGGGGCGGCCCTCCCCCACCGTGGAGTGGTACAAGGATGGAGAAAGGGTCGAGACAGACAAAGACGACTCTCGCTCCCACCGCATGCTGCTGCCCACCGGCTCCCTCTTCTTCCTGAGAATAGTCCACGGTCGCCGGAGCAAACCCGACGAGGGGGCGTACGTCTGCGTGGCCCGCAACTACCTCGGGGAAGCCGTCAGTCGCAATGCCTCGCTGGAAGTAGCATGTAAGTCAGAGATTTTTTATGTGCTTGTGTCTTGCTCAGGTTTCTTCATTCGTTTCTTTCTATCGTTCTCCAAGGCGACCTCAAGGTTGCTTTTGGCCATTTCTGGCCCAAAGATACACACACGACTGGGTGTGTGTCTGGAGCCAGAAGGGAGGCTCCGGCCTTGGAACATTATTTTCGTTGTTGTTTAATGTAGATTGGTGTTGGCCAATAGTCGTGTGATTACACGGACATACAATTTTGGTCTGCGCCTAATACAGGAAATAACATACAATTAGAGCCTTAAAATAGACAGCAATCAGAACAAGTCATAAAATGGATGACGGGTTATAAAAGCCACGCATGAGTGCTCGGTTCAGCCTTCTGGACACAGAAGATCTGGTTAATATTGGTTTTGTAAAATGTGGCTTCCGTAAAACCAGCTTCCTTTTCCTAGGTCAATAAGAAAAGTCAAGAAAAAAGAAAGCCGTGTTATTTGTCGTGTTATTTCTATACACGGAACGTTTGCTTGACTTATATTTCAGCATATCAGCATTTTCCAGAGCCGCCTACGTTTCTCCCTTGCAATTTGTTCTCTCCAGCTTCTTGGTTTCACATCCTGTGTGCTGGAGATGAAAATGATAGAAGAGGCCAGGAGAAGACAGATGAGGGCTCAGATGAGAGAAAGATTTGCGTGGTGGTCTGGGGGGTTACTTGACGCTGCCAGTAAGTCCATAGGGAGGAATATTGGCAGATTTGAGCTGACCTGGGGATGGGGCTGAGCTTTGAAGAATTGCTCCTCTACCATTGTATACAGCATTCATTAGATGAAGGAGAACTTGCCAGGTCTGCTCATGTCTTCATAGACGCCATAATTTTGTTTCATGACAGTACAGGATGCTTTTTTACTGTTTATTGTAAGGGTTGTGGTGCGGGAATTGACCAATAATGTTTTACTGTTCAAGAATACTCCAGAGTTTACTGAATGCACCTCATGGTTCATTTTAAGTCCAAGCTCTTCTGTCTTTGTGGAGAACAGAGGCAGTTAGTGTAGATGGCTATCTAGAGGTAATTAAAGATTAAAGAGCATTGTAGTAAAGTCTGCGGGGGGGATGAGTCTTGACTTTCCACCTAAGTGAGCAGCCAAGCTGATCGACACTGCACACCGTCCTGTGCTTTGTTATAAAAATGCGAACAAGGCACCACAAACAAGAAAAAGAAATGTGTATATTAGATAGATGTTATATCTAAAAAAAAAGGTATTAATGTATTAATTTAAAGTGCAACTCCTGCCGTTTGGCAAAGGGAGGCTTGATGTCAAATCCCCCTTCGCCAAACTCCTTTCATGTCACCGGCCGATCGAGTACTCGACAGAGAAATTAAGCGAATACTCAGGGGGTTGATTTTTTTTTAAAAAGTCATTGGCTGTTAGCTGTGCTGTCTGACTCATGTCTTCATTTTCGCTCTATATGTTGTGTTTAAATGCAAGGTGTTGGCATGCTGTACTAGTTATAGAGTTAAAAGCCCATTGAAGCAGTAAAGGCGTCACTTTGCTTTACGCTTCAATGTTAATCAATGTAGCCTTTTGTTCCGTGGTTCAGTGGTAACACATGTTTATAACAATCTGTTGGCCCGATATAGACATTTGCACATTATTTTTACTCACCTGTGGCAAGAAAGCACAGAAATGAAGCACCAAGCCTCGTTGATGCCAGTGAATCGTGCGAAGTGTAAATTGAAAAGGCCTGAACTGCACAATAACTGAAGGTAAATTAAGGCTTCACCGTCGTAAAAAAATACTATGGAAAACAGTGAAAATTAAAAAAAACAAAGATAAACCAGCTTTTTAACCAGGAGTGTGAACGCCGTGCTCTGTAACCCCACAGCCGTATGTGCAGCCGTTTTGCAGCAACTTATGTTTTAAGGCAAATACATCAGTTGCATGATTTGAAAATCTCTACTGGTTGACAAATTTCTTCCAGTTTCTTGATTACTTCCGACCACTACCTGCACCGTAAAACAATACATTTACAGTGCATAATTTCTGCTGTTCTCTCACTATATATAGTGGGATAGATGAGCGCGTTTGTGTTGGACAGACGAGCATAGAGTGTTTTGACAGCTTTTCACGCAAATAAATCACGCCCCTAGTTCGTGGTGACGTCATGGCACATGACTTAAGTCTAACGTCAATTAACTCACAACTTTTTGGGAGATACACTGGCATACACTAGACTGAGACATGATCAAAATAAGAGATTATAAAGTTTCACTGGTTTTAAGCTCACCATTTAAGAGCTCCATTTGCCATTTATCAGCAGGAACTGAAGATGCTCAACAGTGCTGCAGGGAGGAGGAAGTAGAATGGTGTGTGTGTGTGTGTGTGTGTGTGTGTGTGTGTGTGTATGCGTGCCTGAAGCTGGTAGGGGGTGTGTGTTGCCGTGGCAAGCCGTCTCTGATCTTCTCCCAGCTCTTCCGTGACCATGGCAGCAGCCCCCAGGTGCTAACTGCGTGACAGCCGCTTGATCTATCGATCGCCTTAAGAGGGGTCTCCTCGCCCAAATGAAAATTCATGAAAAATTGATGAAGTCCCTCGATTATTCTTTTATTTTCCAGCTTCACTCCTCCTCTCTCTCTTTCTCTCTCTCTCTCTATCTATCTATCTCTCCCTCTCTCTCTCTCTCTCTCTTTTTACTCTCTTCCTCTCTCTCTGGTGGTGGAAGATCTTAAATGGAGTGCTGAATGCTTTACAGGATCGGGGTGAAAGGTGAAAGGTCAGGAGTGTCCAAAGGATTGATGATACAGAAAGTACAGCCGGAGTAGCCAAAAAAAAAAAAAAAAAAAACTAGATGAATGCACTAATGGAAATGGAAAGAAATCAGCTGTGCTGTTTTATAAAACCTCAATGTGCCTAATTGGGAGGGAACAAATACAATATTATTATTTATTCAACTTTAATTGGTTACTGGCGCAATATTGAGTTTACTCAAACGATTTATGCACTAAAACACAGATGATTTACAGCTAATCCACATCTAAGGGTGCTTAGGGAATACATCTTAGTGAAATCTTCTCCTCAAAAACATATGGTAATGCATATTTCTATAAAACTTAACAAGGCAGTTTATTGAAAGGGGTTTGTGAAAACAGTTGCCTTGTTACATTTGTCTTTCCTTCCCTTTTATGAAGCTCACTCACTCTTTACTCGATAAACACCCACTTCCTTATGATCTCTCTGGTGTGAGTTCTCCAGTTTCCCTGTGCCCCAGCTCTGGTTGTGTTGTGCTGTGCATGGCCGTGCACGACTCCTGCAGGACCCCCGTGAGCTCTTTGAATAGCCGTGTGGAAACAGATTGAAGGCAGGCGTCCTGCATGCACCACTGGAACTGCCCGGTCAGCGGGAGCTCGATCTGGGCCACGGAGCAGCGAGAGAAGGGTCTTTGAATGGAGCTCGCTGCATTATTAATATCAAAGCAGATTGGAGGGAGGTGCATCAGGATTAGCTACCTGACTGCGTCGCTTTCAGTATCGACCATTAGCAATGCAGCAGGGACACACAGAATGTTGACTTGTATAGCTGAAAAATAAGACTGAAGAATAAGACTTTAGTGTTTTAACAGGATGAGGAATAAACTGGACTCAATACCTGAAAACTCCACTATACAGTACACTGGTGCAGCTCAGAAGCACTTTTAGTCATTAGTTTATTATTTTTGAAGTGCAATATTGAACGTGCAATTCACATTCACAAAGTGCGTCACTACAAAAGCTGCATGACATTGATACCACGATAAATAACATCATAATACACTTTTCTTTGTATCGTGGTGTCATCAGTACTTTTATAACACCGACCGACGATTATATACTTATACTGTATATATATAATATTTTTCTCTCTCTCTTCCATATTTATAGTCGAGTGCAAAAGTTTGCACACCCTTAGGGCAAAATAAAGAAGAGAAAGAAATGAAATGTAGTGTGTTAGGTTCCACAGATGTTCCATCATCATCACAAGTAACTAAAATGGTCAACTAGTGTATGTTAAGATATGAATAGTAAAAAGAATCAAAATCATATCAGTTTAAAAGTTTGCATCCACCTTTCTGAATGTGGTATAAATATTCTCTCTTAACTTGTATGAACAGGTTCCGATCCTCTCAGTTGTAATATTGTAATATATACATGGGTCAAAATACGGTACGTTCCCAAACATATGCCACAAAAATTAATTTAAACTTTAATTGTGCATAAATATCATGTAATTGTTATGCATAAGTAATAATTTTCTCTAAAAATGAACAGCACAAAGCAAAACAGACATGTCTCATCTTAGACCCACATACTGTATATATTTATATGTATTTGTGTATATGTGTATATATACAGTACATATTTTTAGATCACTTCATCACTTCTACATCTTTAAAAAAAAATAAAAAATCCTTTTGAGATCAATATAGATATTTTTTCGGCTTTTTTCCTACTATCCTGCATTTCCTATAAACCTTTTCAAATCTGTACTGAATTGCTGTATCACTTATTACTTATACCCCTACATCATTTTCACTCGAAGATGACTGAAAGAATGTCTCTGATGCCCAGTAAGCATAGACAGCCCGCTGCTCTTCTTAATCTCGTTCTTCGTCTCTGTTCACATTGTGACTCCACGCCTGGCCGCGCTCGCTCTAGTGGCCCTATCTAGTTCAGAAATGCTGTCATGGGTGCTCTCTCCTTCCCTTTTCAACATAAACTGGGTCAATGAGCAGGTTCATAAATCATTGTGAAGAGTGTGTCAGGCGGAAACAAGCTCCTTGTTGAATAAATTTGCCAGTGTGGCGGATTTTCGGCATATACAGTAGGTGCGCCGTGTGACAAGTTGCAGCTGTACTCCAGGAAAATGTTAATTAGACTGGCCCGTCTCTCTCCGCAGGTGGAGTGTGTGTGTCTGTCTGTGTGTGTGTGTGTAGATAGGGGGCTCTATAATTGAGCACATGGATGTGTGAGTAGGGAATATAATCTGTGTGTGTGTGTGTGTGTGTGTGTGAGTATGTGCTCATGAGCTGTTTAACAGTCTTTCCATGCTCCATGACTGTAAAGAAGAAGTGTTCCTACACCAGTTTCCATCACTTTGTAACCTTTAAAAGTAGGCTAACGATGAAGTTGTGGAACAGATGTCATCGGCAGGTTTGGAAAAGGCCACTCGGCTTGAGATTGGCATGGGTCTTTTTCTTTTTCTTTTTTTTTAACAGGAATGTCAGTGTGATCCGAAATAAAACCGCAGCAATTAGGTGAGTCATTAGGAAGCATTTGTGGCTGCTAAGAAAATATAATTATTGAGAAAGTAAAGCTTTTGGAGTACATGTTTAAGCTAGGACTAAGTGTGTCCCGCATTGTAATAGTCTAATAAAGGAAGATGAGACTGATTGGATACATACACACACTGCTGTACCTGATCCACTCATACCAGCACCACACACACACACACACACACACACACACACACAAATGGTGTCTGGCTTACAGACAGACAGCCTTTTAGAAGCAGCTCCTAACTGGCCGATTTTGGAAAAAATTAATTACACGTGCTTGTTAGTCTTCATTTTAAGACGGGTCCTTTTATGAAGTCCACCTACCAGCAGGTCACTTTAGTAGGTGTACAATTACTGACTGTAGCCCATCTGTTGCTGTCCAACAATTTGTTACCCCTCTCTACCCTGGAAAGGGACCACCACTGAGCAGATATTATTTGTGGTGCTGGTTTATTCTCAGTACAGCAGTGACACTGACATGGTAGTGTGTGTGTGTGTGTGTGTGTGTGTGTGTCACTGCTGTACCTGAGCCACTCATACCAGCACCACACACACACACAC
>JAOUQW010000047.1:18926263-18951427 GCA_028565825.1 Olivaichthys viedmensis | reverse complement strand
CAGATTATTTTGGGATGATTTGGGTTTTTCTTAAATATCTCATTATCAGGTTTGTCTAAAACAGTGCTGTTGATCTCCGTCCTGGAGTCCAGTACATTTTTGTCATCTCTCTGCTCATACACACCCAGTAAACCTGGTAATTAACTGACAAGCTGAATCAGGTGTGTGTGAGCAGGAAAATTACCAACTGTACTGCACACCTGGAGTTTACCACAGCTGGTCTAAAATCAGCATTGAGTCATTTTGTTCTCAAATGAAATTATTACTGAGGAATGGGTGATTTAGCATGTATTTTACTATAATTATTAACTATAATACATATAAACACTACATTTGGAATCAGAATGAATACATTTTGATTAATAAAAATGTTTGCATGTAAACACAGCTGATGTTGAGTTTTGTGTCCAACAACAGCAAGTTGAGAACCTCCTCCATGGTATCTGTGAGAAGTTTTACATTAACTGAATTTGTATCTTTTGTAGCTTGTTCATAAAAGTTGAAGTAGTGAAATATTACATACTTTTCCAAATCATACAGGAAAAACTGAGTGACACACACAGACCTTGAGCAAGTCCACAAGCTCTCTTAGTGATGGTGTCACCTCATGAGCATTGGTTCCTCAATTTTCTCTAGAACCTCCTTAAAGCCTTCTGCAGCACCAAGAGTACCCCTAGTGAGAGACGAGAGAAGGGGAGGGAGAAACAATTCAAGTAACAAAGGGAATTTTATGAAACAAGATGAGAGGAAAAAATAAACCTAATAAAATATTTTGGCATTAATCACAAGTTTATTTTCAAACTTTTAAATCTCTGCTAACATCCTTTGTGCTTCATCTATGATAAAACCTTTCTCAGGCCGAAATGTCAGCAGGAGGTGTGTATTTTAGTGCTTATGTAATCTATTTTATCTGTCTAAACCATGTCTATTTATTTATTTACCCATATTGTTAAAGTAGGTACATATATCTCACCCTTGTTTTTGTTTTTCTTGTGTTGGAGTCCTCTAATATCGTTTTGCCAAGCAGAAATAATCTTTGTGAATTTTTCTTCCAGTGCAATGATCACTTGAACATGAACCAGTTCCAGCTGCTGAACAATATCTGTGTTTGTCCTGCAGGTGGCGGTAAGTGAGCGCTGTGTTTATCTGCACCATTGACTGAAGGAGGAGGAGAAGAAGAAGAAGAAGAAGAAGAACGCTCAGTTCGCTGTATTTAATTTAAAAGATCAAAGGTAACAGATCAAAGGTAACAGATCAAAGTGAGTGTTATAACATTGTATCGGCTGTAATTACGTCATCATTATTGCGGTGTGTGTAGCTCAGCATGGCTGTGATCTGACTTTAAATCCCAGCTCCTGCTGCATGCACAGTATTTTAAGCGCTTTATTGTGCTTGTATATGAAGTGTATGAATTTATTATAGTAAAATATACAATCCACAAAATCACTTCATTCAGCGCTCATGACGTGTTTCCACTTACATTTGTGCGCATATATCATCATTTTCATTATTTTTAAAGGTTTTTGACTTTGTCTTCTCTAACACTTAACAAATATAGTATAAAATAATAATTTAATCTATTCTAATCTAACATATCTTGGTGCAGGTTTAGCTCGAGCAACAAGATAAAGAAGATGATATTATTATTATTATTATTATTATTATTAATATCGTGCACATTGTGACGTCAGCAAAGAAGAGGCGTGGCCAGGAAGCATTTTAAAATCAGGAAATTGCTCTTTATTTGGCGAACACACTTTTACAGCACAACACGTAGCTCGGTGGTATGAACTGAAGTAACACGGGGAAATCCGGCGAGGGTTAACACCGTACTTCTGCTGATGATGGACACATTTAACGTGCTGGTTAAACACACGCCGGCACGGACAATACATCCCACAATTCCCCCCTTTTCACCAAACACTCAGTCCAATAGATCAGGGAATGTTTCTACACTAATGCACAGGCGCACCAGCACTACAGTATATTATACAGAGTGTGTTCCACGTATATTATAGGCTTTATTTTATTTTAAACCACACAGGAACAATTCATCCTGGCAAAAAAACATGATCTCTGTTCAGATAAACTCCATTATTTTATAATCCAGTAACAGCTGTCACTCAGTCGACTATAGATGAACCCAGGAGTAAATAAATGAATAAATACTCCTAGAAGTACACAATTAATAATTACAATATTACAGTATTTGTAAAAAATAGGAATTTATTAATTAGTCAAATGTTGGAGTTGGTGGGGGAGGGTGACGATATATCGCTTTAATCACAGATATCTAGATCTACATCCGGATTTCTGTAAAGCTGCTTTGTGACAATATCCATTGTTAAAAGCGCGTTACAAATAAAATTGAATTGAATTGAAATACCATTAACGTTCTACCATTATATAATAATAATTGTTTGCTTTGTATCCTCTGTGTGTGTGAGAGATAAAGGATGACCGAGGTGGAGTTGTCGTGTTTGGCGTGTGTGAAGATGTTCCTGCACGTGAGTGTGTATCCGCGCTGCAGCGTAAACGGCCTGCTATTAGCACCTGCACAGGGAGAAGTGTGTGAGGGAGGAATGTGCGTGACGGACTGCATTCCTCTGCTGCACTCGCATCTTCCGTTGGCCATGATCCCTCAGCTCGCTCTCACACAGGTGTATATATACATACACACACACACACACACACATATATTTTTTCTCTCTTTCTCACATATATACACTGACCTTTTCCTCTTATTTTTACTGTATCATACCCACACATGTAGCAATCTCTCTCTCTCTGTCTCTCTCTCTCTCTCTCTCTCTCTCTCTCTCTCTCTTTCACACACACACACACACATATACACACATGTATACACAGTCACACACCCAGTGTTGTAGCATGCCTGGTGTTCACTGGACGTCCCCTGTGCATTCACAGTTATTGTTGTGTCCTGGATTTTTCAGGCTCTCTGAGAGGGAGAGAGAGAGAGAATCAAGAGAGTATCTTGCTGGTGTGTCTCACCCACAGCAGGATTGTTAATGGGAATGTCGAGCACCCAGTTTGATCCCACATAGATCCAGCTCCTGTCTAATGGTTGAAACTTTCAGCTTTGTTACAGTCAGTTTAAAAAAAAAAAGAATCAAGGAGGATGGTAGGTTCAAAAACTCACTACAACAAATAACTAATGTTAAAATCTATTTTTGTACCAATTGTTTAATTTTCCTCCTTTTCCTTGTATGTTTTTAAAAATAAATGTTCACTACAATTTTTTTTAACTTCTCTGAACGTTAAGATATCTTCAAGTATCGCGATATGATATTTTTGCCATATTAATCACCCACCCTTATGAGCCAGTTAGTCAGTTAGCTAGCCTACTTATGTAATAGCCTAATTAATGCAAAATAACCAAATTTACTCTGGACATCTTTCATGTTTATTATATATATTTTTTTCTAAACACTCTAGCATTACTGATTAAAAGCATGCATTTCCACCAGGGTTGCCAGATTGTGTCTCACAAGTTTGGAACGACCTCAATCATCTTAGTCTGGAAACAAATAATCTTGTGCTGCAAAATGCAACTTTTTTTTTTTCATGACATAAACAAATCCCGATTTGTCTGAAATATGGATGAAATTAAAATATCGGTAATACTGATATCGCATAGCGATGTTAATCTAAGATGAGTTGAAACAAGGGATTTAAAAGCGGGATGATTTTTGTCTTTTCTTTTTAAAAACCAGGCAAACAGCATCCTGGCACAAATCAAGCCCTGGTTAATGGCAGTCCCTTCATCCGATCAGCCCAGCGATTTGTAAATAATTGAAACCTCCTTTGCCTTATTATTGATCGTTTTCTCTTTCTAAAGGCGAGCGCTGCCTTTGAAAGCCTCTTGCCTTTTTCCGCACGGGTCAATTTACCTAAGTTGGTTTCATTTGCATTTCTTTTTCCTGTGTGATGTGTGTGCATTTGTGTGTTTGTGCGTGTGTGTGTGTATGTGTGTGTATGTGTGTGTGTGTGTGTGTGTGTGTTTGTTTGAGTGATTGATTCATCGTAGTCTCAATGACCTTAAACTACTTAAAACTCCATTACATGATTGCATGGCCTCAAAAAAAAAAAAAAGAGCCCTAAAGCACGGGATCATTTGAATGGATCATTTAAATCCAATCACAGGCCAGACTATTGACTTCAGTCCAGTCGGCTCATTTGCATTTCCAGGCTCGGGCTCCTCTCTGCAAACTTTGCTCTGTACTTTGCCCCTCCCTGTGATTGAAATCTCGGCCTTGTCCCTGGCCTCGTGGCTCCCGGACTGCACATGTCTGATAATAGAAATGGAAAACCTCGATAAGACCCCGATTCCCGCGAGGCCAGTGAATTCTGACGCTGCTCTGGCTGGGATTGGATCCAGTGACCCCTGAAGACCCCGTATCTCCCCCTATTCCACCCTGATCAGTGGCCATCGTAATCCCTTAAAGCTCCTCTCACTGGGTGTAGCCCCAACCGAGACCCCTGGAGTTGCAGCCCTGCAACACTCCAGCGAGGCTGCAATCCATCATGTGTGCTTACGTGTGTGTGTGTGTGTGTGTGTGTGTGTGTGTGTGAGACTTGAAATTGATGACAGGGAGAAAACATTCTGTCATAACATTTGCATGCAGGTGGTGACAAAACACGCATACACATATATATATATATATATATATATATATATATATATATATAACACCTTTTCACCACCTGATATGTGCGTGCATGTTCACTTAAGTGTCATAGTCCAGGTTTATTGCGACTCTGATCAAAGCTGCCGCTTCCGCATGTCCCTTTGATGGATGATGTGCTTTTGAACTCGCTCGCTTAATAGAGTCACATCCATACCCACACACACACACTGAACTGACCCTGCGGAAGATTTCGGCATAACTATGCTATCAGC
Organism: Olivaichthys viedmensis; assembly: GCA_028565825.1. Classification (NCBI taxonomy): domain Eukaryota; kingdom Metazoa; phylum Chordata; class Actinopteri; order Siluriformes; family Diplomystidae; genus Olivaichthys; species Olivaichthys viedmensis. The sequence continues at coordinate 18,946,506 of JAOUQW010000047.1, read as the reverse complement.
TGTCACGAAAATGCACTTACAAGCCGTTAAGAGCTGTTTGCCATCACCACACATACACACAAACGCACACATAAGCAGTTCACCATGTCCCAGTCACTGCACTGCAATAGTTTAACTACAAGCTACTTTCTTTAACCCTTGTGTTGTCTTAAGGGTCAAAAATGACCCGCCACTATGTTTAACAGCAGAGAAACTTGAAATTTGGTGACTTTTCCTAGAGTGACCCTAACATTAGAAAGAGTGAAACATTGCCTTTCTTTATATTTCCATGAAAGCTGCACACCACCAGGGTACAAAGATTGTCCTAGGGTCATTTTTGACCCTGAGGTCATGGGCAGTATACAGAATGTTAAGACTACTCAAGGGTTAACCCAGCTAACAATTTGTTTTCTGAACGTTGAGGCTCTAGAAACTTTTGGTTTTAAGAACATTAAATCTGTCAAGTTTGCTAGGTGTTCTGACAAGGTTTTTTCACAACCTTTATGAAGGTTTCTACAACATTTCTGCAAATTTTTTAACTGTAGGGAACATTAACATTAAATGCGCATTCACAAGGAACATTCTAATAACTTAAGAAAGCGACACATGTTTAGTGTAGCACTACTGCTAAAGTTCACTATATAATAAATAACAGTCTTGACTCATTAACATTTGAATGCATTCAAATACTTAACCTTTTTAAGTCATTAAAATTCTGTGTAACATGTAATGTGCTGCTTGAGTACTTTCTTCATTAGATATTTTCCCACTCTTACTGTAGTAGTTATTTGGATGACGAATTGTACTTCTTGAGTCATTCTTTTTCAAGTAACAGTACTTTTACTTGAGAAAAAGTTTTTGGCGACTTCATCCTGTTTGTCAGGGTCTTATCAGGTCTAAGGCCGGGGTTATACTTGCCACGTGACTACGTGTACGCGTGCAGACAACGCAACTATGTGAGCATCATTGTTCACATACTGGCTTGCGTACTTTTCATACATCTGGAGGATTAAAAACTCTGTCCACTTGAGGACAGGTCAATACCTTCTTGGACCACTTCCTCTGATTTTGCGCAACGAGGTAAACAGTGAAGATGGCGGGAGTTGAGGAGGCTATGATAATGTGTAGGCCTATCTTAAGAAAACGGCAGAAACAGCGGCAGTGGCGCTAGCGTAGACGGTGTATCAGGCCATTAAACCAATCTCGTTTCAACAACGGAGAGTTTATTTCTCTCGTCCTAGTGATAGGCGCGTTGCTTCCCCACGGTTTACGCTGGTATTGCACCACATGTATGCGTTGCGTTAATTTTTTGGGACGTTCCAAATGAACGCAGGATACGTATGGCAGCCATATTGCGTGGGTCTTATTAGCATTCACACAACAAAAGTGGTACTTGGCGTTGTCCACTTGTGACCGGATCATCCAAGATGGCCCTGATTCAACCCCACCCACCCCTCCAAAGCACACACACACACGCAGACTTGGAGTTATAGGCTCTCTGTTCCTGTTATGACTTGTTGGTGGACAGCTGTTGTGTTTGGTTCCTTGGGTTACACCAGGTCAAAAGTCATGCGGTTCAGATCCTAGCCTCCAAACTTCTTCAGAAAAGAGGGTCGCTTGTAACCGGATTCTCAGTTCCCTCTCTGTAGTGACCGAATCGCCCCACCCTACCTGAAATTTTAAACTCTGTAGCTGCGTTTCCTCCCTGTCTGTCAATCACCTGATTCCCAGTGTAGTTTAGCATCAATATCTCTTCATTGTAAAACACTTCCTATGAATTCTGTATTCATAATTCATGATAAATACATTTGCACCATAAATAATACCTTATAATGCATGGCATAAACCAGTATAAATGCTCATAACGAGGTATAGTTACATGCATAACACTTAATAATGCATGAGTATATGACTTCATAACGCCAGGTTACATAATGCATTACAATATCATCACAATGTCGTAATGCACTATAACATAAGCTCTGGTATAGTATCTGTACCGCAAGGTATAATGCAGAGCCTGTGTTATAGTGCATTACAACATTGTGATGATATTGTAATGCTTTATGTATCCCAAAAGTATGAAGTCATATGCTAATGCTTTATAAAGGTTTACTATTCATGTAACTACTTATGAGCATCTATAATCTGTTATATAGCTTATGTGCTATGCATTATAAGGTATTATGTATTCTGAATAACATCTTGTAAATGTATTTATAATGCATTTTGAATAGAGGATTCATAGGAAGTTTTACTATGAAGGGATATTGATGCTAATCAACAACAGTCACATGCTCATGCTTTATAAAGTGTTATGCATGTAATCATAAGTGCTTATGAGCAAATATTCAGGCTTATGTTAGGCACTATAAAGCATTGTGTATGCTATATAACAAGTTATAAATGCAAGTTATAAAGTGTTATTCTTTTTTGTTTATGTATCTATCTGTTTTCCAAAACTGTCATTAGGGTCAGAACTTTTTGTAAGTTTTTGTAAGTATGTTTTCAATGGTAAAAAAAAAAATCTGTTGTGATTATTACCAAGGGTAGATTTAAGAAATATAATTATCTTTAAATGCAAGTTAATTAAAAATCTAATCTACATTGGGAATCGATTGTATCAGTCAACAGATTTATTGGTCAGGCTCGTGTGTGTGTGTGTGTGTGTGTGTGTGAGATTGATTTTATCAGCCAACAGATTTATTGGTCAGACACGTGTGTGTGTGTGTGTGTGTGTGTGGCAGCAATCTCTGCTGAAATAGTCTCTACATATTAATATTTATCTTTAAATGCAAGTTAATTAATAATCTACTCTACATTAAAAATTGATTTTATTAGTCAACAGATTTATTGGTCAGGCTCTAATGTGTGTGTGTGTGTGTGTGTGTGTGTGGCAGCTATCTCTGCTGAAATAATCTCTACATATTAATATTTAATCCAGCATGTAACTGTAAAGTGGTTGTAGTTTTTTATAAAGCTGAGGTGATTATTAGTGAGAAAATGTCACTAATTGCAGACTGCCGTTTCATGCACGGCTTGTTTGCACGGCCATAAGCAGCCAAATCAATATTCACCATGTGTCAAAAGCTGTAATTTATTTGCCTGTTTCTAGAACACCCTCTATGGGGACATTGAAAAATAAAGAAAAACAGCGAGAGAGAGCGCGAGAGAGAGATGAAGGCTTAAATTTGGTGTTTAATGCTGGAGCATAATGTATGGGAGCCAATTAAGCTGTTTGCTTGCAGCTTTGCTACAGCAGTGTGTGTGTGTATGTGTGTACTACCAATTACACACCAGAGAGAGATGGCTGGACATAAAGCATTATAATTATAGACTGGATTACTGGACTGGAATTATGTACTCGCCTTACACACTTGTGCATGTACATTCACATGTCCACACACACGGCAAACGTATCGCAGCCTATTGCACCCTCGATCGTTATTAATGGATTTCTCTCTCATACACACACACACACACACACCCCACAGGGTGATTACTCACTGTCACCTACTTTCATTTCCTGCGCAGATCAGAAATCTGATCTCAGACCTTCCCCAAGACACCCTGACACCATTACAGTGAGAGCAGAGAGCTGATGCGCAAGCTTTGGAGCTACCCCCCCCCCAGCTCACACCAGCACACACCAGCACACAACGCAAGCAAATACATTTAACCCTGACAACACAACAACGGAGCTAAATAAATGTGAAGGATTACAACAATCGCTCTGATCACAAGACCCCCGGCTCGGGAAGCAATCTCTGAGCCTGTCCAGGCATCGTAGATGGAGACAACGTGGAAGAAATATAAGATGGTTAGCTGGGATGCAGCTCCTGCGGGCGCTAACGATTCAATATGGGACACTTTGATCAAGTTAGAACAATAAGAGATATGAGTTATGGGTCTCATATACTGTATCTGGAAGGGGTCTGTGCTTACACTCGTCTTCACAATAATGAAAAGCACATTTGTGATCCTTTATAGAACGAAAGTCAGAAAAGATGCAGAAAGATGTTCTCCTTTTCTCTCTCACACACACACACACACACACACACACACACATACAAGCAGGTATGCACACACGCACAGACAGGGCATATTCTAAATAATGGCTTTGCCCTTAGTGATGTAAAGCACGAGAGAGCAGCAAAGAGCGGTCCGTAGATAAGGCTGTGTTTTGCATTTGAATAGAGCAATGCTGATTTCTATGCGCCTGGCCTTTGGATATGCTACTGCTTGCTTATGTGTGTGTGTGTGTGTGTGTGTCCCTTCTATATCATGTGTTCCACTCTTAGTCACTAGCGGTGGTGACAATGTTTTTTGTTTTAATAAAAAAGAGGCTGCCTCATGAATAAAAAAACACAGAAAAGTCAAGAAACTTGCTTAGTTTTTATTAAAATTCTTGCTTTACCTTCGGCTTCCCACTTGTTGTGTCCAAGTAAAAAAACATTGGTATTTATTTTGACAATGTCTGTGTCAAACTACCAGACAAGTTTTTTTCTTTTTTTAACTCGCAGAAATCCAGATTCCTCGCTCTCGTAATTACGCATTAAAAATGCTATTGGTATTGGTGACAAAATCCACAATCTCCTGCAATGCTAAATCATCTAAGGCATAATTTCAAATTGTGAAATCAAGACAGCACAGACAGTCTATAGATTTAGCCTTCTGCTTTGTCTGCATTGTGAGAAACAGGCCAATTGTGGGATTTTGTTATATCCAGTATCGTGTCTGAACCTGGTCTGAACATAAGGCCATTATGTCCATAGTGTCCAGTGTAGAAAACTAATAGCTTTGGCTGTGCCATGCGTGTAGAGATAGGAAGAGCCCTGATCATCCCATGGGATACGACCTCTGTATGACCATTGATTGACCCTGTACTGAACCTTCACTAATGCACTGAAAGGATGCGCCAGGCATGTCTTAAGCTAGTAACTGTCACTGAGAATTAATATATATTTGTGTTATCAGACACACCCTGATGGATCATTATGGTGGCTAAGCTGGTACTTGTATTGTACTGGTATTTAAAGAGAGAACTGCATGCTTTGCTTCTTTCTTAGGCTGTATTATAGGCTGCAGATCAATATAATTAAGAATAAAACTCTCTGCGCTAATAACTACCTCCTCCTCCTCCTCCTCTCATTTATGTGGTTCTTTTTTGCCCTATCATTTCCTCCTCCTCGTTCTCTGATTGCAGTAGCCCTAACTGTCTGCGGATGATAACCGCTCTCACTCTGACACCCATGCGCTCGGCTCCTCCCCCTCCGGCCATGCGCAAATCAGATAGCGGGGGTCTCTCTCGACGGGCAGCTAATGAAATTAGGCCCTCATTTCTCATGCGCTTTAATAAGTCATTTGACTCGATTAGTGGTGTTTGGAGCAGGGTGCGGGGAAAAAGCGAAAGAGATACAATTCATCTAAAAGTCACCCAGTGGTGCCAACTAGGGTGTGGATTGTAATAAATATTCCTCATCTATTTGCACATGTGCTCACACCCCGCCACCACACGGCCCTCACACGCATGCCATTTCAACGACTCAGGGCAAAATCCACAAGCCCCTTCCTCATACGAAGCTTAAGCACCCAGTCACCCCCGCCCCTTTTTCTCCTTCTCTTCCCCCCCCAGACCAGATTCTCCTAGCTGTGCATTTGCCAAGCGTCAGGCAGACATTTGGATGGAAGGAAAGAGATGGAAGGAGGGGAGCCGTTGGGAAGGGCATGCCAGCAATGTGGTGTCATTAGCTTCCTTTGAGTGGCAGCTGTCAGGCTGGCCGAGCTCCACCCTCATACTGTGCAGCACCTCTCCATCATCACACTTTCCTATCACCCTCCGCCTCCTTCTCCTCCTCCTTCAGCACCTCCAAAAATGGCACCCAGCCTTTGGGTCTCAGCTGCAGGGAGAAACGCAGCTCGCGATACCCGCTGTTCAGGGCAGCTCCTCTTGGATCAGTGAGGAGTTAGCCAGGCACAGGCCAAATCCATAAACAATCACTGCTCCCTTCCCATAGGCCCTTCCTGGAGGGCGGAAAGTACAGGCTAAGGGGAAGTAATCTCTTTGGCTCAGAGCTGCCTTCACTCTAGATCGTCTATATCCAAAATCTGATACAAGGCTCTATAATGTATGATTAGAAAGCAGTTTAGACTACGCTATGAACTTACATTTCCTGGTTTCAAACCACGGCAGGTTTAAAGGAATCGTTTGGTGAAAGAAATCAAATCTATACATTTGTTTCCATCCAAATGTAGTGCATCAGCCATTGCTTGGTGTCTGATGTTTGCTTTTTTAGTTTTGCACAGAGGTACGAAGCTAATGATAGAGTAGCTAACAAGTGATGGAAGTCTATCTCACACAAAATGTTTTCCGTAAATACATGCCCAAATCTTCAGATGACATAATTTGCTTAACGGAAAAAAGTTTTTTTTTATTTTTTTTAAATAAAATAGCAGTCCGTTAGTAAAACTACACCCATATCACTTCCAGCTCTCTGTGACAATTTCATCTTCAAACTTTGATAGGTGGCGTCTAGGGGGCATAAAAATACCAAATTGTGCTAAGAAAAGAAAGTGATTCCGGTTGTCCAAGATGGCTGCCCTCATAACATTCCAGCGTTCAGCTACATTGTGAAGCTTTGTTCATGTTTATAGGTTATAGTAAGACACACTGCTTCCCTAAAGCACTGAAGCATGTCTGTGTGATATCACTGAAGAACTGGATGTGGTTTGAGGCAGATATTTACGGAAAAGATTTTGGGTGAGACGTACCATTTCTTACACATTGGTGTCATTGCTCCAGTGCAAAACCCAAAACACCAAACGTGTCTTAGCTGATCAGCGAACAGTTGGGATAAGGGGCAGATTTTTTTTGTTGAACTATTCCTTGAAGCAGAGTTGCTGAAATAATGCTAAGTGACAAGTGACTGGGCAAATCTGGGCTGAGAGGAGAACGGTCCCTGAGAAGAAGCTTGAAGTGGGTTGAGACAAATCTGTCAGGATGAGTGAGGGAGAGCAGTGGAGAGGAACCCTCAGTGAAGGTGACAACACCGCTGCTATTTTCCAGGTTGCTGATCTCCAGCTCTGACCCGAGGACACAGAGGAGATCCTTCCAGTTTGCTCTTCTTTTCTGCTTTTTGGCCAGGTCTCCTCATGAGTGTCTGAAAAGAAAGACGGGGAGATAGGCGGTATGGCCTTGTTGTCATTGACACTGGCGTGGTCTCTCCTTGTTTCCCCCCATGGCTTATTGCCCGGCCTCATTAATCATGGGGCTTGAGCCTCGTGCCCTGACATCTGGCAACCTCACACCTCACACTCTTCTTTTCCCTCCTCCTGATCTTCTGGATCATTATCTAGACCCACAACCTAGCTAAGAGCTTATGACAATTGTTTACCACACTTAAAGATTCTGCTCCATGTTGGGCGCCGGGATGGGGGGTGTCAGTGGCTTGACAGGCGGAAATGTCAGTGTTGGCCAGGCATGACGTGGCTGTCAAAAACCAAGATCCCCCATGAATGACTTCTGCTTCTTGCCGAAAGATCGGCAAGTGAGTGAGGGATAGGGAGAGAGAAATTGAGGGGTTCAGGGGTCCTGGGGATGTTAGCGTCCAGTGCGGTCCAGTTGTGTCAAGCGCACACTGGCAGCCTGTCAGTTGCCTCTAATTGGTGAGAGTCAAACCCCCTGAGGTCCCACAAGGTCACTGTAGGGCCCTCTTCTGGACTTTTCCTCTCCCCTCCCCCTTTCTCTCTTTCTCTCAGTCTAGACCCAATGTCTCTATGTTGCTTTGTATGAATGCTCACTGTCTTTACGAGCTTTTGCAAAGTTGACATAACCGGAATTTGTCAAATGTTGGCCTTCACGTTACATGTATACATGGATTAATTTGGCTCTCATTTACATCCAAAGTGTTTATAACCTTAAATCTGAGATATACAATGCAAGCAAACGTGAAAAAAAATCTAGATATAATATGGTAATAAGGACCCAGTGGTATACCATGACTCCTTATTAGGTCTAATACACTAATATACATTGTAGCATGTGTAAAATCACTGCCACAATAAATAAAAACAATATTTACTTTGATAACCAAGCTGCAGATGCTCTGTTTGTTATTTTAACGTGGTCTCACACTTGCAAATTCGTAACAATTCACACAAATCAATTCTTATGAATAGTTACAAAGGTTAAGGTTCGGGCTCGGGTTTTTGTTGTATAATATATTATAATGTTTTGCATGCTCTAGTATTTGATATGCAGTATCTTAGGAGAAAAATTATGTACTACCCAAAGAAAAAGCTCAATAAGTAAATCCTCAAAAAATAGTTCATCAATTGAGGGTTAAGGGCCTCGCCGAAGGGCTCAATAGTGGCTCTCTGGCAGTCGTGGGGTTTGAGCTGGGATTAGGTCGTTTGCTAAATAGTGCAGTTGACTATATCCATGATTAATGCAATGTGGCACTTTTATGCACACTAAGCACATATTCTGCTGGCACTCCAATTCTCTTTTTCGGGTGAATGAGCTTTTGATTAATTTCATCACTGTTTGTTCTGTTACCGTAAAGGTCTTGCAGTCATTAACAACTAGAAATTGCTAGTGAATAGTGAATGAAAGCAAGTGCTGATCATTTAGCATGAGATCATTTAGCGTGATGCTATATCATTAATTTGTATTTTTTATTTATTGCTACTGATGTTAGAAGTGTTGAACATGTTTGACTGATTTTCTGGTAATGTTTGATGGTCAACGACTCAAATCTGAATAGACCCCATCGATAGCCAATGAAAAATGAGAATGCAAAAACAGTAAATACAGGAAGTGGACCTGCAGAGGAGCTTCTCAATGGAGGACAAACTAATTGAGTTGTGGCAGGAGCACAAGTGCCTGTACAACATAAACTCGAAGATCTATCACAAGTGGTCAAGGGCAAAATGCTTGGTTGCCATTCCCGAAGCCTTGAACCAATCTGATGTTAGGATTTTAAAAGTCGTGTAGTGTATCCAAAGCTTTGGTTTTACTTATGCTTTAAGTGTTCTCACATTTTCACTGTAGTGCAGCTTTCATTTGTATTCGCTGCACTTTTTACTCTGTACTTCCCCACAACACGCTCTTTAGTTTCCCATTTCAATGCTCCTGTGTTTATATAAGATTTGTTTTTGTATCTGCACTGTGCACTTCAATGTGCTAGCATGTGTTTCCACATTATCTCCTCCATTTAAGATGCATTTATATGCATTTCCATGGTTGTTGAGTGTGTGTGTGTGTGTGTGTGTGTGTGTGTGCGGTGGAGACGCTGCCTCGTCTAAAGCAGCATATTTTGACGGTGCATGAGGCCGGAACTAACGGCTGCATATTTATTTGCGATTTAGATTTATTTTTTCAATTGCTTAAAAAATGACGTTTCACATGTAAAGCCAGCCAGAGTAAACAGTTAGTTTCTATGGTAACATTTAGTGACACCAGTCAACATCACAGAGCTCCTTTTTAGCCACGGGTTGCTCGAGTTGTTGACTCCGCACCAAAGCCTCTGACTGGCAGCCGGCTCTTTTGCAGTGGAAAAGTGCAGAACGGTTCTAGATTCTAGGTCCCGGATCCAGCACAGGCACCATGTTGGTGAAAAAGCGCAATAAGTGAGAACACTGCTAGCAGATACATTTGGTGCAAATAGCTGTTTTTTTCCCAATAATGGTCCAAGGCATCTCTTTTTAATCATCACTCTGTGAATGAGGTTTGTTTTACGAGGCCCTGGAGACAAGTGTGTGCGTGTGTGTGTGTGTGTGTGTGGCTGTAAGGGTAAGAAAGCCTGAAAATTTGCATTTTCATGGCATCATTTGTCTCCGTGACCTAAAACTTTTTAATGCTCAGTTGACATTTTTGTATGTGCCAGGGTCTGTATTGAGGCTTGACAAGACACACACACACACACACACACTCTACAGACTAAATGAACCTTTGTGGAGAGAGTTATTGCCTCCATGACTAAAGAAAGGCCTTGAATAGTCTCTGGTTTGAACAGGTGTTTTTAATGGACACATCTCTGTGTGACTCTGCTGGACTCGATACGGTCATGCAACACAAATTAGCGCTATTCTACTGTGTATGTGTCCATCTGGATGTGTGTGTCTGTGTGTCTAGCTATTCTTTAGTCACAGCCTTATTACTTTATTAGATGATTGACTGCTTGACCAAGCATGTTGCAATGACATGTCCATGTGAGAAGAGGCATGGGACGATTTAACAAAGCATTTTGTTCATCACAGTGTACAGTAAGCTAAAACTTATTCATGAGCCCTATTCATATGGAATTAGTTTTATATGAGGAGGCAGGGTGATGATAGTCTATGATTTTAGTCACGTCCTAATCCATCATGTTAGTAATTTTTTAACAGTTCTTGTGTCTGGAATTATTATGCCTACGCAGTCTTTTACCAACTAGCCCTAACTCTAGGCTATATACAGTATATATACACTGAATAATAATACTTTGCTTTCTGGACTGATTGCATGTTTGCTGTATTGTTTGTGCAAGTCCTTTTTTTTTTTTTTACTCCTCTAATATATGAACTGCTGCACTCGAATGCCTGTGGCTCCCATTAGAGCTTTGTGTTTGCACTGGCCCCTCTGACAACAAGTCCGTGTGTGTGTGTGTGTGTGTTTGTGTGTGTGTGTGTTTGTGTGTGTGTGTGTTTGTGTGTGTGTGTGTGTGTGTGTGTTTGTGTGAGGGAGAGAGAAACAGAGCAAGAGAGAAAGAGAGTGTTATTAATGTGGCTGGAGACTTGAGGGACTGAGAGACACATTTTTAGTGTAGTTCTTTAAGAACACAGAGCCATTTTCTCTGTGCCCATTCGAGCTTGTTCTAACACACGCTCACACACACACACACACACACACACACATGCGCGCACACACTGGTGGCAAAATGAATGCTTTCGTCAGCAGCCTCTGGACCCCTGAAAGCTGTTTTTCCTCCAGCACTTTCTGTGGCTTTGTTTCTCTTTCCATCCCTTTAACTGAACTGGAGCTGCTCGACAAATGTCATCTCCTTTTTCTTCTAAAAATAAAAAACAAAAGCTGTGTTTCAAATTGCGTACTTGTGTATCCTACTATTCCAGACAGTTTTTGAGGTCACACAGCTGTCTAGTGTGTTCACACTGAGAAATATGAACTAATTTAGTACAGGAAAAAGACACAGATGATTAACTATATCTGGCAAACAAATAAAGGGCACAGCAATTAACTGCAATTAACACAAAACTTTTTTTTTGCACTAATTTGTTCCAACAAGCACTACAAAACAAAAGGGAAGGGGTTCGTAACAGAAAACGGACAGATAGCGGTGCTGAAACAAATGAAACAAATGATACAAAAATATATAGATACATTTTTCTGAGTATCATGATGTTAATATATCATGATATTGATATCATATCGTCATTATAGTACATGATTTGAGACACTAGAACACAATGGAGCATCTTAAATTCTCGATCCAAACTCTGAATGCACTTTTAAAGACTTCAGTTTGAATGGGCGTCGAAATCCGATGACCAAACAGCTGCGAGAAGCCAAAACGGTGGTCTTATATGTTTCTTGATAATAAATGCTCTAGATGGCAGATGTTTTCTGCTTTTAGCTGCATCCATTTCATCTATACAGTTTCTCTGAATCTTAATGCGCAATGCATGTAAACGATGCTGCATTAAACACACACGGCCTTGTTCTTTTTTCATACCTGATGCACGTGGGATGCCTGCAAGCCCTGCTGAGTGCATCAGGTTTGAAACATGTACATGCTCTTTTCATCTGTAGTCCCCTAACACACCATGCGGCGGTGTTTGCCCTGCTTAAGTGATTGGATTGAAATCATTAGGGCTACAAAGGGATTTTTAAAAAAGAGAATAACAAACATTCAAGGAGCGTAGGAGAGCGAATCACAGCAAGGTTACATCAGGGGAGTCCCACAGGACTACAAATCCCTTTTCTTCCAAATCCCATTGTTAGGAAAGCATGAAACCGGATTCCTGTAACAAGCCTTGTGATCTGGCGAAGCACGGCCCAAAGGACTCAATTAAAGCCCAGCGGCCCTTGCTCGTTCTGCCTTTCTCTCTTCCTCCCTCCTTCCCTTTCTGCGCTCCCTCGCTCTCCCCGCTGTGCTTTTCTTCAGCAGCTGAGGCCTGTGGATGTGGAGCGTGGCCACGCACACACGCTGACCAATATGGCCAGGCCGGCCAATTAACCTTCGCTACAGATAGAGGGCAAGAGAGGACAGTGGCTATGCGTGTGCATACATGTGCGCAGACGACAGAAATAACACACACCGCTCTGAAACATAATCATAGCCGTTTAACTCAATCAGTCGTTCGCATGCACGTCTGAGCTAGGCCTCTTTCCCCCTTACGCACACTTTGGGTAATTGTGTGATGAAATTGTGGCTCTGTTGTCTGAATCTGAATACGGCTGCCCCCAATCCCACCCCCGTCGTCTGCCAGCCCAGGAAAACTCATTTGCATTGGCAGAGTTGTCTTCTGCCTGTGGATTTATGATGTCAGATGCTAGATTTATGATGTCTCCCATTTTTGATGCAAATGTTCCAGCTAACGGCGCGCTAGCGGTGATAATTTGTGCCCAGATTTGAGTCCACCGAGTTTATGGACATAACGAACCGAAAACTACGCCGCAATTTGCACTTCCTTTGTTTTAACTTGATCTTGAGCTACTCCTTCAGCCCAAAAGCATCATAAAGTTAAGAGAGAGTGTTCAACGCGATCCTCGCTCGACCATTTAACGATCATCTCAGTGTCTCCACACAGCTTGCTTTATTTTATCCTCCTCAATGGAAGTCAATTAGACCTTCATTAAAGAATAAAATTGGTTGTTCCAGATTGAACAGGAGAGGTGTGTGTGTGTGTAGCGATAGCGCCTTGGCAACGGGGAGAGCCCTGCTCACGTTCCACTGGGAAATGAGCCGGGTTTTTCTAGCAGGCCAGCCGTTAATGACTTCTGTTTAGTCTTGATAATATCTGATAATTGCTTAATCAAAGACAACGGCTCCCTCCTCGTGGGTTAACTCTCCCTGCGTCAGCAGCTTTGTGAAGAAATAGGTCAATGAGAGAAAATGGGTGAGATACAACGGCCTTGTTTCCTTACTGTCTTCAACACACACATATCGACTTCAAGTCATGAAGTGCACATCATCTACAAGTGTCCACTCGCAGGACAGGAGGAAAGGGTAAAGCCACAAGCAGATTTTTCAATAGGAAAATTAAATCGGCTTTCTAACTAACTAACTAACTAACAAACTAAATAACTTCCTATCGTTTTCACACAATATGAATCATGGTATTTAGTTATTCAGAACATTGCAATAACGTTTTGTTTGTAACGTCACAGTCTAACCTTCTTAGAACATGTCGAGTTCATTCCGAACATTCTGATGTTGCTCTCTGTTAGCTGGGTCTAACATTGTTAGGACGTGGACGTCTGGTCTGGTACACGACAAATGGGTGAACATTGACGTTCTGTCCCACCGGCCCTTCGAGCTGCCATCATTCTGTGACTTATATGCCGTTTTCTCTGCAATCAATTAGCAAGCGTTCATTAGTGAGGCCATTAATTATAAAGCAGTGGCAGGAAGAGGACAAGGCATACGTGTCGTATCCGTGATGTGCTCTAAAGGCCTTTGAACAGCAGAATGGATGCATATTATTCGTTAACGGAATATGCTGAACATGCTGAGCCGTCGTTCTGAAGACCATTGGAAATGTTTTACTGTTAAAAAGTCAGAGAAGGAGAAACCTTTGTTATTGGACCCACCCAATTTTGGAGCCTGAAACAAAACGATGAATTCAGTACATCGATTTGAATCACTTCTGAAAATATTAGCACCCCACATTAAAAGAAAAAACAAAACACTAACCACAGGGAACCTATAGGCCTCATCTTTAACTCAAGATCATGTGATAATGACTTTTTAATTGGTCAGACACTTAACATCTGAAAAAGCGCTGAAATTGAGCTTGTTTTTATTTTACTTTTCAAGTTTCCTTTAAAATCCACACTATGCTCAATAGTTTCTATTATTAATACATCTCAAAACCTTGCTAACTTCAGCATGAAGCATATGCAGGATGTCAACATGCTCTATTTTCCTAAATCTACTGCACAGGCTTTCTCTTTGTATAAATGATAAAGCTCCAGTCGGTAATGACTAAGGCCAGTGTACTAAGCACGTCTGCTTACTCGCTACCGTAGTGCAAGACCAGGGTCGGCATCCGTGGGCCGGCGTTATGATTAGAGGCCAGAGAAGATTAAAGCAGTGAGATATTGAATAGATTCGTGATGGATGAGGGGCTGTTTGGGGATCAATTAAATGTTAAGAAATGAGTTCTGCTAGTGACATGCTCATTAGAGATGTGCTGATGGAGCGAAGGAGGTGTGAAAGCAAGTGAGAGGGGATGATTTTTCCCCCTCCTTTATCATTATGTTCCCCTGCCAAGCTTCATGTCAGTCTCGTGATTGAGAAAGGATAAATATTAAGTAAGTCTACAGTAGCAGCACTAATGTCCTTAATGACATATCAGAATGGAAATAAAATATTGTAAAATATAATAACTTACTGGGTTTCCTTATTGGCCTGGGGTTTAAAAACTTGTTTTCCTATTGGTTTTGGCAGTATAACCACCTGTTTTATTACTGGTATCATATAACGAACCGTTTTCTTTTTAGATTAGACAATAAAACCCAATTTTCTTATTGGTTTTGGAGGTATAACAACCACAACCTGTTTTCTTATTGGTTTATAGTATAACAACCTGTTTTCTTATTGGCTTAGACTATAACAACTTGCATTCTTATTGGTGTTGACTATGACAAATTGTTTTCTTATTGGTTTAGACAATAATAGCCTGTTGTCTTATTGGTTTAGACAATAACAACCTGTTGTCTTATTGGTTTAGACAATAACAGCGTGTTTTCTTATTGGCTTAGACAATAACTACTTGTTTTCTTATTGGTTTAGACAATAACATTGTGCTTTCTTATTGGATTAGACAATAACTGCTTGTTTTCTTATTGGTTTAGACAATAACTACTTGTTTTCTTATTGATGTAGACTACAACAACCTGTTTTTCTATTGGTTTAGACAATAACCACTTGTTTTCTTATTAGTTTAGGCAACAACAGCCTGTTTTCTTATTGGTTTATACAACAGCAGCCTGTCTTCTTATTGTTTTAGAGTATGACATCTTGTATTCTGATTTGTTTGTGGCATAACAACATGTTTCCTATTGGTTCAGGGTATAATAAACTTTTTTTTTATTGTTCTGGAGTACAGCGGCCTATTTTATATAAGCTCAGGTATGATGTATGAATGTTTGTGTAGCTTATATGTTGTTACAGACAATATTCTCATTGTTCGATATGCCCTTCCTCTCTCGGCCACTCTCGTGTCCCCTGCATTCGCTATGACATTTAAAAATATCTTCACAAATCATGGGCCTGTCTCGAGCCCTGGTGGCAAGGGCTGCCAGATGTGCACACATCTGCCTAAACGCGGCATGTCGAACCTCCCTGTGGCTGTCAGTCCTCGTGGGCAACCACGTTGTGTGCTGTCTGTGTTAATTTACCGTCTCAGGCAGCGGCTGTGCGTAATGGATTCTAATATAGCGACAAGCTCTGGTTCCAGCTCTCAATTAGCTCGCAGCTCCACCTATTAACTCCTACATATGCATAAATTAGCAGGCGCATATTAATGACGTCTTGCACAGTTTGCTTGTGTGGCAGAAGGGCTGTCGGAGAGGCGGGCGATGTGGGAGACAGGCACGTGCCAGTCGTGGGAATGCCCGTTTGAGCATGCCAGGCACTGTGGGCTCTGCTGAGCTGGCACCCTTGTGTGTGTGTGTGTGTTGGCGGGGATGGGCAGGAACGCAGGTGGGCGGTGCAGACGGACAACAGTATTGTGGGCTGCAGTGACTGGAGACATGGAGATGAGAGACAGTGTTCAACAGGGTGAAAGGACATTGTGGGGACGTTAAAGGGACATTTATTGAACAGATGTTAGGGTCTGTGTGTTTGGCCTTTTATATGGCCAGCGAAGGGCATTGATATACTACAGTAGAGAACAGTGATGAGGGACACAGCTGTTTGTGTGTGTATGAATGTGTGTTTATTGTGGGCTTGTATTATAGAGGGCGTGGAGTTTGTCCTCAGATAAGGGGATAGGAAAGGGGTACTTTTCTTCCATTACACACTTGTAAAGGCTGTCTGATGGATCTGTGGACCCCCCCCCCTCCAGTTTTCATTCTTTTCTACCCCGTACTTCTTTTGCCACTTCTCAACCATCTACAGACGATTGACTGAAAGTGACCATCATGTGATCGAGGCCGTCCCACCCAGATGCACTGTGTTCAGAGTGTGTGCTCTCTTCTCTTCCTCCGTGTGCTATGAAGCACGCAGGCAACAGATTGCAGTCTCCATTAAAGCCGAACGCTGTCAGATTTCTGACAGCTCTTCCGCCGGGCATTTGCTCAGAGAACACAGAAAACAAAACACGGATTGCCTGAGCCTCACTGCCCTGCAATTACTGTCTTTCTGTCTCTGCTTTATGCTCCGTCCCTCCATCCCATCTCTTTGTCTGTGAGCAGTCACTCTGTTTCTCTTCTTTTAGATTTTGACGTCTTTTTTTTTCTCCACTTTGATTGATGACTCATAGAAAACAACAAAAACTCCTCCTCTAAAATATCTTAGTGTATACTGCCGTTGCATTGGTATTTCTGAAGGCCGTGGTATTGCGGCTCCGTTTCCAAGTGCATGTTCCCCCCAAACACCCACACACACACTTGCTGAATGGTTTTAAGGTTGTATGGTGTGTTGGCTTGGTGTATTGTGCATTCTTCTTTTCATTATTCAGCTCAGTTCATTATTTACCTTTATTATTAATTATATTGATCTCTTTAATGCTAGCTATTGACCCATCGGTGCTGATCTTGACTCCCTCCTCTTGATTTCCCCGTCCACATCCCTTAGGCAAACAGTGCATATTGGAGCTGTTTGTAATAAAAGCTTTCCTTTTTTTTTCATTCATTTTTCAATCAGAGGACATTCTTCATCAGATTGCTTTATTCTTTCCGAAACTAAATGGGGCCCACAGCGATTACCTGAGGATCCCCACTCACCAAACAGCCATTTATTTTCCATATAAAAGTAATCATTGCTTAAGACATGAACGCAAAATGACATGTGCACCCCTCCCCAATCCTCCCTTTCTCACCTCTCCATCTCTCCGTCCTTCTCCTTTTCTCCTCTAATTAGCTTGTTTTATGAAGTGAGCAAGGTCGTGGCAGCAGGTGAGGCCTTCCATTATTACAGTGCACGAACAAGACAACCAAGATGAACAGAGTGAGAGGTGGAGAAGAAAAAGAACATTTTCTTCCCTGTCACAGTCCAGTGGATTCCTATTAAATTGTAAATATGTAGGTGTGATTAAAGCATGTGTAGCAGGCAACGCCTTAGCAAGTCTGCAAATAAGGGTTAGCTCAGGCTAACCACCCCTACAATACTGTTGTTGTTTTTTTTCTCCTCAAAGGCTGGGAGGACTTTTTTCCCCGCTTTCTACATACTTTCGGGTATTTTTTAACCAGGAAGACGGAACAGACCAGGGTATATGGTATTTTGTAGCAGAAGACAAAACAATGGTTGTATTTATTTGTTTTAGGACTTCAACGTAGACTATGTAGACAACACACTGCCAATGGGACAAGATGTGCTTTCGTTATTCCCCTGCTCTTTCTGCAAACCTCGCTTTGAAATACCTCAACCCCCCCACACTCTTCCTCATTAAAAAACCAACAGGCATTAATGTTAGATGAGAACTATGGAGTCGAGAAAGAAATATATAGAGAGAGGAAACAGGGAAGGAGGAGGAGTGTGGTATGGGTGAGTGTTCGGCATCCTTCCTCCAGCGAGGTGGTGGAGGTGGGTGCATTTTCTACAGCTGAAAAAAAGTGGCCATGACTACGGTTGGCTGAAGTAGAGGTTAAATTTGTTTTATTTCAAAAATAATTCAGTCTAATTGCCATCGGTCATTTCCCTCTGGTCCACTGTGGCTGTTGAGGGACAATCAGCTCAATTCCAATCCCAACACCCCAAACTCCATTGACATGTCAGTACAGGGAATCAATGGCATCAATGGGGAATTGACCCTAGCTTTGGACAGCGCAGTCTATAAGGATCCCAACTGCTGACTACACATTACTTACAATTTACAATGCAGCTGCTTTGCATTTCCTTAATGCCAAATTTGACATTGCATGCCATTTTTGTGTTTTTTGCAGTTTTTTGCAGTTTCGTTTTTATTTATTTATACAATTTATGTATTTATGAATTTATGTATTATTCCCATGTATGCATTTATGTATTTCTGAGTCTTTTAATTTTAAGCCCTAGGATATGTTTTTGTGTCTGAATTTTTAACTGATTACTAAATGAGCACACTTACTTACTAATTAAGTAATGGGTGTTTGTGTGGGTTTTTGTGTGCATCTATATGTATGTGTGTAGGTTAGGTTTACGCTTCTAAGTATTAGGTATATGTGGGTGTATGTTGTGTGTGTGTGTGTGTGTGTTTGTGTGTGTTTATGTTGTGTGTGTGTGTGTGTGTTTAGGTCATGTGTGTGCATACACAGCAAGGAGGGCAAGCATTGATGCTGTACTCCTGTAGCACAAGGGTGTGTGTAGAAGAGAGCAGGCCATGGGGTTTGTCTGTGTTGGAGCTCTTGTTGCATAATGCATGCTGTGGTCCTCAGGCTCTCTTTACAGAATAATTACTCTCATCACAGCCCGAACACACAACTCCCTTCTCCCGCATTGACTCCTAGCTAAACCACCAAGGTCAACATCGTCTGCCCTCAACACAGTTCCTGCTGTTGTGTATATTTTTAACCTTACTGTTAAAAACGCGCCACTGTTGAGAAAAGAAGGGTTTTTGATTGTGACTGAGATTTAAAGAGCTGTTTTGAAATATAGGTCAACATTCATGTTTTATGTAACAATGCATTTTTTAAGGAGTAATAACTTTTGCTGTTCTGCTGGGATATAGAAAAAAGGTAAATTATGAATGTTTTGTCCTTTAAAGCCACTGTACATTATATTTAAGTGCTGAATATTGACTTAGAAAAATATTTTTTGTTTGTTTAGAAAGGTTCGGAAAGGAAAAGTATGGAAAGGTTTGGAATTGTTTGGTTCAGATCAGATAGGAATGGTTTGGAAAGGTTTGGAAAGGAAATGTTCGGAAAGTAAAGGAGATTATAGGCTCGGAAAGATTTGCAAAGGAAAGGAAAAGAAAGGAACAGGCTTGGAATGATTTGGTTCAGATCGGAAAGGAAAGGTTCAGAAAGGTTTTGAAAGGTTCACAAGGGAAAGGTTCTGAATGGTTTGGAAAGGAAAAGTTCAGAAAAGAAAGGTTCTGAAAGGTTTGGAAAGGAAATGTTTGGAAAGGAAAGGGAAGGATATGTTCGGAAAAATAGGGTTTGTAAAGGAAGGAAAAGGAAAGTAAAGGAAAAGAAAGGAACACTTAATGAAAGGTTTGAGAAGGAAATGTTTGGAAAGGAAATGAACATCACGTCATGAAACTTCAGTGCAGCTTGTACCTCTGTGCATTAGTTATCGTTGGTGCCTGGTAAAGCCCTAAAATGCAGAACCACGTCTCTACACTGGTGTCTAACATGAAAAGGTCAAGGTTGCACCAGAGCACCTTAATGATTACATTTACAGGTAAGCTCACTGTGTGTGTAAAGTTAGCATGGCTGGGAGGTTTCCTAGTGATGCAGCTTGTGAAGCAGCATAATATGTGTATAGTTGTAGTGTTATCTGTTTGTTCTACCCTCCTGTACTTTTCACCAACAATGGAAATAAGGACTACAAAGATGTTGTCATTTGGATAAACTTAAAGGAATAATTTGGTGAAAAAAGGAATTTCCACAAAAAAATTTCCACTTAGCCCAAGTATAGTCGATAAGTTGCACATGGAGGGGATTAGGGCATCATTCTTTTCTGTGCTGTAGGTTAAAATCTCCGTTCAGTGTTCATTTTGTTGACAAAAACAAATACAAAAAATGTTCGTTAACGACATTTTTCCATGACGAAAACTAAACAATAACTAAATAATAATTCACACTCAAAATCTATGACCAAACGTAATGGCGTTCTCCTCAATGAATAAAAACTGGACGAAACCGCCATCCCTGCTACTAGCCAGCCCCATGATCC
>JAOUQW010000047.1:18910898-18926163 GCA_028565825.1 Olivaichthys viedmensis | reverse complement strand
ACCAAACGTAATGGCGTTCTCCTCAATGAATAAAAACTGGACGAAAATGTCAGAACCGGTTAGAAGCTACGTGGTTGCAAAAACATACTGTCATACTCCTATCGTGCTTGGTAACATTAGCAACCCTTTTCGACTACAGTGACATTATTTTTGTGATAAAATGTTTTATCCTTTAGAAACAAAAAATACTTGTTAGGCTAATATACAGTAATAATTGCTAGCTACCACTGGCATACTTGATGACAGGTCACTGAAATGAAATTACTTTTATCAAATGTATGCAAAGTAATAAATGTTCTCACTAGAGTAACGTTATTAAATACACCCACTTCTCTATGGAGGAGCTTCTGCATGTTAGAGACACAGATGTAGTTGTATAGTTAGGATAGATTCAGCCACTGTAGAAGTTTGATTTAGCAAACACACATAAAAGAAGGAGAAAGTCTTTGAGCATTTGTAAAGCGATCTGGTCTTTGTTTTAAAGGGAATAAAATATGAGAAATTAATGCATTTGCGTTTTGGAAACTTAAAGTACATTTCAGGAAAATTTAAAGAAAAAACACTTAAACCTTTAGGTTTCATTGACTAAACTCTTCAGTTTTAGTTAAATACAAAATTTGTTGTTGTTTTCCATCAACTAAATCTAGACTAACTAACAATAACCAAATGACCAAAGTATGACTAAAAAAATATATATATATTTTTTTTTTTTCCGTCAAAAGACTAAGACTAAAACTAAACCCGAATTGGCTGTCAAAAATAACACTGTCCCCCTTCATTGTGTGCATGTGTGTGTGTGTGGGGGACCTTGTAGTCGTTTTGAGTGAAGCGGATATTGACAGCAGTAGAGAGCTGATAAGAGAGACTTAGCTTCTAATTACTGCACTGCACTGTCGGCTCCAGTCGATGAAGACATCTCTCTGTCTCCGTCTCCCTGGTTTTCAGGAATTGTAGATTAGCCAATTCTCTCTCTGTGTCTCTCTAGCCTTGACTTGTATTATGTTAATGCCTCATTTGTTTGTTTGCATGGCAGGCTTTGACTTGTCTCATTTGGGTTCTGTTATCTTTCCCATAGTCTCTTCCCAGTCCTAATCTCCTAAAATGTTAGATTGGCCTCCGCTAATTAAATGGACTCCAGTGCCAAGCAGGTAACAAAGAAACGGAACGGCAACGTGACAGAGCTGCAACTGCATCACTGAGCACCCTACAGCAACAGGCCAAACCGTGTCTCATTCGGCACTCGCCACACTAGCCTCCGTGCTCTTGGCTTAGGCTTGACTGAGTGGCAGAGCGCCTCATACTGAGGATTGGTTGTAATAATTATTAGTTGGAAACTAAATGAGTGCATCCACCTGTTTAGTCTTGATAAGACTTCTCCAGTGGATGTTCGAGTCAAGTCAAAGCTCAAACTCGCATGGGCGCAAGTCTGAACGGGTTTCAATTATATTTCAGTTTAGTTCAGGCGACTTTTCCAAAATGTAGTGGAACTGAAACTCCAATAAACTCTGCAGGCACTTCAACTAGCACTCATGTTCTGGTGGTTATGATTGGAAATGCAATGTTTCTATGGGACCTGCCAAAATTTAGCATGCTCTTTCAGTAAGCCAGAGGGCATGAAAGAGAGGGGTGTGAGGGAGCGGGAGGAGAGCTGTGTTCGGTTAAAGCCGGTTAAAGCTTGGGAGAATTGGCTGAGCTCAGCAGCTCTGGGCTGGACCAGTAAGAGGAAAGTAGAAAGCAGAGCAGAAACTGCTTCTGGATTTATTTTAGTCAAACTTGGAAATGGCTTCTTCTCTCCATTTCATGGTTTTATTCGTGCAATTAAATCAGCCTGTATGGCTACTGGGGTGCAATCTCCTATAAGTTGATTGTGTTTAAGTAAGGGCAAGTGATGGCAAAAGAACACACACACACACACACTTGGGTTTGACAGGGACGGGGATAAATGTCACACATGACAATGTATGTGTCATGCCAGAAGAATGCCCTTTTCTTCAGTGTCCCCTAATGACCCTAACGGCATGCACAGCTCTCGATCCTGTGTGAAGTGTTTGGACTTGCACATCCATATGCATGCACACACACACACACAGGTGTAGAAGAGCATCTGTAGCCCAAGGGCATGAACATAAATTGCTGACGATGTAGGTGCAGACTCAGGACTGCTCTCTCATCCCATATGCCAACCCGATGCTAGCCATTAGCACATGCCGCCAATGGAGTTTAACTCTTTCCGTCTTCCCCTGGTTGATTCTCTCCAGAGCTTTATCCTGTCCAGTGTTTCTGTGTCTGTGTTTACATGTGATGTATTTAGCTGACCTTGTGTTTGCCAGTATGTGTTGGTGAACATTCCATTCACCAACACATTGGATTTTTCTTCCCAGCTGAACACATTTGTTATGCACCAGCTCCAGCTCCAACTAGTTTCTCAGCACAGTAGCATTTATTTTGGTTTCATCCACTGTGATCATTTTTGTTTTGCTTTCTCCCAGCTTCTCTCTAGGGTTAGCGTTCTTTCGTCGAATGGCCCATCTTTTGTAAATAAACGACCGCTAAATAATGACGCCGTATACTGCATTAATGTGAGTTTTTAGCCATAATAAAAGGTGCAATCCGTATTGCAAAGTGCCACCACTAACACTTAATTAATCCTAATTGCTTTTCAGATGGGCCAGCCTGTGGAGCCCCTGTCGTTATTCTAAACGACTTCTCGTCACGAAATTGCACGCGCAAGATTTTTCTCCTCCTGGCACGATGAACATACATTCCCCCGTTAGCCATTTCCTCCTTATTTCTGCAAATCTGGAAATTTTGCATGCCTTGCGGAGTGGGAGGAAGACCTTTTGCAGGGCACCAGATATTCACTGTGGTTGGCAGGGAGGCTATTTGCTATTTGGGGGAGATGAGTAGCATGGGAAGGAGGGGTGAGTAATGGCTACTGCACTGTTCTTATCACTGGTCCACACACCTGCACTTCTCTCAGTGCCATGGTCCTAATTGCCCCCTTGCTCCCCCGCCTTCCCACAATGCTGAGCTTGATATCTGCTTATGCTACACATTCCTAGGTAGACGCCTCGCTTGTCCATTAGTGCCATTGTGAACTTGGATTGATGAGAACAGGCCATCCGCTTTCCAAAACAAGAGTGGAGTCATTCTCAGCCAGCTCTGCTAGACACCGAAGGTTTAGGCACCTCTGTTAGGAAGAGAATATGGAGGGTATATGTGTGGGATATTACCAAGGTTATCTCTTTGCACTTTCCCACACTGAGCTAGATTAGCATGGCATAGGAGGCTTTTCAGGAACAGCAGAGGAACAATCACGTGGAACGAAGCCCAACAAATCATATTAATACAAACAGAAGGTAAATGAGGCCTTTGGAGCAATTTCATTGCCAGTGATTTGGGTAGCCATGCAGCTTGGCAGGCAGGCAGTCCCATTGCTGGGGTCATTGGGAGGTGATGTGAATGAAAGCCATGTGCTCTCATGCATGTTATAGATGGAAGTGTTCAGGAGGAATCCCCTTGCTGCCCAGTGTGAAAATGCTCCTTTAGTTATGGGCCTGATTTTAGTAAAAGAAAAAATGTATGACTACTTCGTCTACCAAATAGATTGGAACTGTTATGGTCTATGCCGCTCTTTGAGGCATCCAAGCATCTCTCGTCTGGTGCTTGAAGGTAATTGGATGTAATTGGGACAGTACTTAAAATGGTGGGGTTGTGTATTTCTCCAGCCTCTGTTTCCACCCAGACGCCCCTTTAATAGTCCCATCTTTCTGTATGTGGAGCAGCAGGAGGCCTGAGTAGTTTTGGGGACTCGTGGGTTTGTCTGAAAAGCTCTCCCTTTCTGTGGGACGTGATTGCAGAAAGGGCATTGTATCGCCTCCATTTATACAGGGCCTGGGAAAATGGGAGAGCCATTCTCAGACATTTGCATTCAGTAAAGACTGTCTGGCTAGTGAAATGGCAGGATCTTTCTCCCATACCTCATTCTCTCAGTCTAACTCTTCCACTCCTCTATTCTTGCCTGCCAGACAAGTCATTACACATAAACAGAGACGGCTTTCCAAAATGCCAAATAAGTTCTCCTTTATCAAGCTTTATTGCTTAAAGAGATAGCAAGAAAAGCCAGAGTAGATGGTTTTTTGGATGCCATATTGGATGAGAACTCAACTCAGGGTTCAGCCCCTGACCAGGCAGGTCGACAAGAGCAAGAGCAGAAACTCATAAACCACAGCCGTGTGAGCCCAGCTACTGTAACAGTATCCTTGCTATTCTGGGAGCGGGACCAAACTCCCTTGCTGCTCCCAGTGTGGTGCAATTGGACAGCATGCAACGACCAGCAGCAGAAGCAGTGGCCACACAGCTGTCTGGTCTCCTGGGTCATGATGGGTCCAGGCACTGGCCAATTGGCAGCCCCCTAGACGGTGATGAATGTCGGGAAGCTCACGGGGCGACATCAAATTTTTCATCATTAATCCAGGCCATTATGCGAGTGTTTCCTCTGCCGTTGTTCCCTGCTCTCATCTCTGTGTCCATCCCAGTAGAGCTGACGCAGCCCCTCTGGGCCAGTGGGGGGGAAACCACAGTTGAGGTCATCTGGCAATGACTTAGGACGAGGCAGGCAGCTGTTGGTACTCAGGGCCTTTTGATTCACACAAAATGCAAGGACATGTGGAGGGAGCATTTATCTAACTTCCAGTGTGAAGACAAATATGCTTCAGGAACTGGGTCCAGATGTTACTAGACTGGAAAAGCCATATTTCATGGATAACAGTAGTATATAAAAGAACAAGTGCTATTTTCATAAAAATAGACCATGCCTATATGTACTTTGCCATGCCATTTGAGCCAGTGGCTATTCTTTCCATGTGGTGGGAAGTGACCCATACCGTAACTAAGTTCACATACTGAATTGGTTTACCCTTCTTGTCAAGATAACAGTAGTACCAAACAGGGACAGCTAGAAATAGTGCAGACCGTTGATTGGTCAAACGCAATCATCACAGAATTGTCACAAGTCGTCACTTTTCTTTCAGACCGTATGGCACAGCAATCATTAGTAGTAGTGTCTGATAACATTCAACGGAAGTACAGTACAGTAGTACAGTTAAGTACCGTTAAGTACAACGGAAGACCCAGAAATTTCTGTTTGGTTGCTGCATTATGACTTCACATGCAGAGTGAAAGATGAATCAGACCTTGAAGCTCCTCCATTATTGATGTTGTTAGTGTTTACTGTTGCATTTCAACACCCTACAACCTCCAGAGAGCTCCTCCTACGTTTACAAATATCGTTATGCAAAGCGGTATTGACCAGGTACCACACTGCCCAGCGGAAAATCACCATAACAGAGCCCAGCCACTTCACAATCCTGTAGTGCACAACTCACTTATCTACTGAGTCAACACTTGCTGATATTGTCCTGTTTCCATTCACTGCACTCTCAGCTAGACATCTCTTCCCTACCCATGCTGAGCTGTTTCTGATTGCACTCCTGATTTGTTGCTATCAGGAATAGTACATGTTACACCTCTTCCGAGAGTGGGGAAGAGCCTTGCACATTCTTTCTTTCTCTCACTTACTCGCTCACTCGCTCACACTTATAAATGCTATCAAATAAAGCAAAGGAAAGTATGTCAGCTGTGAAATTACTGTTCATCAGGGCCTTTATTTCTCCACCCACTGAGAAAAGTGATGGATTCCTGCGAGAGCAAAGGACGAGGGAAAGGGGGGGGATTTAATTCCTTCATGTCTAAGTCTGCAATCTGCCAATCTCCTTCTCTCCGCAGTGGCTCCTCAGTCGTGCCCTGCTCCACTGCTGCGGCATGTGGATTAGCGTGGGTTGGAGGATTCTCCATGCACTGCAGGGGAGAAAGTGGTTCCAGCCATGCTGAATCAGGCCTATGTTTGAACAGGATAAAACGCCTATAAAATGGTCCTCTAAGCCAGTGCCAAGCTAAAGATTTGCCTGAAAATACTTAATATTAAGTTTTAACAAGGTAAGTACAGTTCGAAAGGGTTTCCAGACCAATGTCTAGAGTTTTCTAAGAAGCGCACTTTGGTCTGCACTGTGAAAACACAACGCAGCAGGTCCTTGAGTCAGTCCAGCTGCAATGTGGACTTGTAGTGCAGGTGTTTTTGGATGGGAGTTAGAAGTGATTATGTGAGACTGTGCGCGATGTCCGTCTGTGTGTGTGTGTTGGTCAGCTGGACACTGTAATTACCCGGATCAGTAAGCGTGAAGGTGGGTCCATGCACTGCTGTCAGAGGTGGGTCGTGGCCAGCAGCTGCTGATCTAATATCCCCATCAACAGCTGTGTAATCACAAATGTGTAGTCCAGCCAGCCTGGCCACACTCACCTGCCAACACTAAGATAATACAGGTCCACCGACTCCAACTCCCAGGATCCTCTGTTCTATCTGCAGGTGCTCCTTGAATAGACAACGCTTAAGGCTATAATTAGAACAAGCCGTCTACATGTATGAATGGACAGCTGTTGTTGGAACAGTTTGCAGAGTGTTTCTTCAGGTGCACAGGTTGTACTGTAATGCCAGAGCACCTGTGATAGGTATTCAATGGAAAGCCGTTAGTGAATGTGCTAAAGGAATTTTCAGAGAACATGGTACGGTCTTTGGTTGTCCCAGGCTTGCCTTTGTGGCTGCGAGACAGTTTTCACACCCAGCCGAGAATGCATCCTGGACTGGGGAGGGGGAATTAAGACATTAATGGGGTGGTGGAACTGTCGTCAAGTTATTACTCTGCTGTGTCCCTAATGGAAAAAAAAATTAAATTATCAGCTAATTTGTGCAGATGTCTCTGGTGGCAGGAATTTACCCGTTGTGTCAGTTTCTATTAGACGGAGCACCCTCACCGTTTTTCCACCCTTATGATTCCAGTGCGCTAACCAGAAGAATTGTAAGAAGTGGTCGTTGCTACACGTCCGTATTATAAAACATTTGGTGTAATAGAGTGGCAGTAATTTAGTACATGAAGTGTATGATATAAGGTAGTTCCATTGGTAACAGAAACACTTGGAGCTATTACCTCTACATCATACATTATATGGCATACTTTTACCGGTAATGTTTAAGCATTGTGTCATTCAAACCTGCAGCCCACAAATGGTATTTTACCAAGATGTATGCGTTCGATTTGTTGTGAAAGTCCCATTACACAGGCTGTGATGTATAACAAATAAATGGAATTTGGTGGAATTTACATATCAAACACTTGGGTTTGTTTATCACCTGCATCTTCTATCTATTCTACTCATCCAAGTAGATTGCCACATAAATCTTCTCAGGATTTCGACTCTTGCTTGCCTACACACTTAACACCTCCTTGATTAGTGTAAAAGGGACTTCAGAAGGTGTTCAGCTGAGGTTTTTAGGTATTACTTTGCTGGCTTTTGTACCTTTGTGTGTATACACAAGTGTACTTGGCCAATAAAGCATGATTCTGGAGGAACATCATTAAGGTATATAATCAGACCTTAAAGACAACTGTTGTATATTTGAGGATATGTTTGCATTGTCTGGGGAAAAAAATGTATCTGTACTTTACACCGTAAGCTGGCTCCTAAATTCAGGAACCTCTGATACCATTTAGAGGTATACACCTCCACGTCCTTCCCCAACAGCACCCAAGACTTCTCTCTATGATTGTGGCTCTTTTTCATCACCAAATTAGCATTCAATTAACTTACTATCTGTGTGTGTTTCACAGAGCTGAATGAATATGATAAAAATCATTTCCCCCCTGTCCTATTTCCTTTAACGAAGGTCCCACTTTAATTTCCTCAACACAAATCCTGCTAATTCCAAGATTGTATATCATTGTCTCTCTTCCTTGTTTCTATGGTAAAGACCACGATTGGGATATTAACCTCAGGCATTCTCTATATTGGTACGATCAGGGTGTCATTTAAAGGTGCCCCCAGAAAAAAACAATGCTCTATGATTGGTTGATGGGGGAGCCTGAAAGAAGATTGATTTCCATTTACCACCCATTAAGAGTTCGACATCTGGCATGTTGCATGCGTATCACTCTCAACCCCTGCTTTAATATTCAGGAGGTGTAGTCGCTTCCTTCCTCCACCCTGCCAGAATAACTTCACTGGATCGCATTTGAAGAGTGAGTTCTCTGCTCGTCTTTTGACAGATGAATGGAAAATCAGGCTGCTTTATTAGATCGACCCTTGTGATTGTTTCCTCTCCTCAGTAATTGGGATCTCTTCTGTGGCTGTGTGTTCATTACATGTGTCTTTTTGTGTGTGTGTGTTCGGTGTATTTTTGCTGGATCGCGGGGCTGCCCCCTGTCATGTTGTTGTCTATCAGGAGCTGCAGGCCAAGTGTGGAGACAAAAGGGAGAAGCGCATCTAAAAATACATGCTAATCATGGCGCCACAGTGCACACTCAAAGACCTAATTGGAGAAAAGGCTCTTCTCAGTGTTTGTGTGCTGTTTATGCTCCAAGGCTACACATAGAGAGCTCTGTAATACTGTAACTTCATTATGGACCTTTTTATTTTAACTTATTTACTCAGTCCTGTTTTGAGCAAGTGAGAAAACAAAGCCTGTTTGGATAGGACGATCGCGTCTGGCTCGTGTGTTCGTCTGGATGCTCAGCCTGGTTTGTTGTGACTGTGTAAATGTACTCGGCACTCCCGAATTATAGCCGAAATGGAGAATAATGACGATAGGATTTGGACCTCCGGCTCATATCGAATTTGGCCAACAGCACCGTGATGGAGTGTGTGTGAATTTGTGGACTGAGAGGATGGAGAACATTGTGCCAGCCACTCCCCTCTTCTTCTCCCCATCACTCTCCCATCCATTAAACCTGGTCAGGCCCAGGCGGTCGTCTCTGCTTTGCCTGATTATAAAACAATGCCTTATCACAGACACATTCTCTCACCATAAATCAATTAGAGGCAGTGTGGCTCTGCAGCTCTGCAGCGCTGAATGTAAACCTGCTACAACTCCCTCCTTCCCGTGGCCTCTTCAGAGAACAGGCAAATTAATAGCAGTAAGTGGATAAAGCCCTGGGTCATAGCAGCACCCAAATGCAGTTTCTGTGTGAGGCTTAAAGTGCAGTTGAAAGGGGACTGTCTCGGTCTGATTCTGCCTTCTTACCCCCACAACCCCCAGCACCACTGGAATTGGCACTGGAAGCAAATACAGTGTGTGTACCATAAGCAGTTTATCTTCTTCCTACTCCCTACTGTTCATGGAAGGGTGGTGTAAATTTTGCCAAAGAGAAATATAGTCCAGTTTTGAATTATGTGATGTAAAAAGTT
The DNA here is from genome assembly GCA_028565825.1 of Olivaichthys viedmensis. Taxonomy (NCBI): domain Eukaryota; kingdom Metazoa; phylum Chordata; class Actinopteri; order Siluriformes; family Diplomystidae; genus Olivaichthys; species Olivaichthys viedmensis. The sequence goes on along the minus strand of JAOUQW010000047.1, from coordinate 18,916,866 downwards.
TTCCTATTGGATCATGTTCTTACTCCTTGTACCCTGGAATTATAGTCTATGCTTATCCAATCTTCATAAGTAGCTGTGCTCTCAGTAGTGTCCTCTATTTACCCTGTTGGCCAGGGTGATCTTGGAGGTTGATTAAGTATAGATGCGTTCTGGAGGTCCTTGGAGTGCCTGATGTCCTTCAAGGACTTGAAGGCATGGTTTATACCATGTCATAAATTGTGCTGAAGGATGGCCCTGATGCGCAGAAGAGCTTTTTCATCCCGTCAATGTCTTTTGTTCATCTTTTTTTTGGCCATTCCAAGGTCTATAGCAGGCTGAGTTTGTTGGCTCCTTCCATACTACAGTAGCACACTTGTCCTGTTTGTTCTTTCCACAGCACTCTTGTGTTCATGTGTCTAATTTATTTTCCTGCACAAGCATGTCTTTGCATTGCTACCCTATTTGTGTCGTCATCTCTGTAGCCATGTGGAAAAGAAGCCATAGCTTTGGTTCTCTCAGGCAAGGTTAAGAGAGGAGAGCAAAAACAAGACATAGAGCAAGGGAAGGAGGGAGAAATGAGAGAATGGACCAGCAGAATGCATGCTACTTCTTCCCCAGGGCTCACCATCATCCGTGTCTTTACCTAATGACTTTTGCATTCTGTAAAACGTGTGATGTCTGATCAAACGTAGAGGACAAATTATGGAGGGAAAAGGTTAAAGCAACCAAACCTCTTGCCCCTTTTTGTCACCATGTATAATGTGGAGTTTGGGGGTTGTGTGGACCAGAGGTGGGAAAAAGATGGGGGTCAACTAATCCAGTGCCCCCACACATGAGCACTCATGCTCGGAGGCCTTGCAATAAATAAAAAATGGAGAGTCTGGTTGGCAATTGGAATATTAACTCATAACTATCCCAGGAGAAGGAATGAGAGTGTGAGACTTTTTAGCTAATGGATACACACGTACTTGGTGTTTCTGCATTAGAGTGGAACATACCTTTGTGGGAATCCTGTCTCAAGAGAAATGGGGGTTGGGGATTGAAGCGAAGGGATCCCATTTGAACTCAGTGGCGCCTGTTGTATCTCAATCATCAAGCAATTACGGTTCACAGCGTTCTTCTGCGGTCAGGTGTCCTCCGGAATTGAAATTACCACTTTCCTGGTGGGAAGGTTGAAGGGGGTGAGGTGCAGCCTTCGCTTCAGGCTGGCATGCCCGGGTGCTTAGTCAAATCAGGACCCATCACCTCTTTTGATCATCTTTTTTTTAGGAGTACAGCCTATTGGTTATGGTCACTGCCAGAAGTTCACCTTGAATAGGAAATGGTTTTTAGCCAAAGCTTATTCAGGGCCGATTCTCGTCAGGGTGGAGTCACCATACAGCTCCACTACTGTGCCAGCCCGAACCCAGAATCCGCATTAATTTTTATAATCACAAGATAAAATGTTCTGCTCTGAGGCATTTGAGAAATTTTGTTAATGGCAGACATCAAATTTGTAGCAGACTCGAAAAATGAGACAAAGAGAAAAAAGGAGGGTTTAAGACTTTATCTTCAATGTTCATTACTGCTGCATTAATGGAACAATTTTGTGAGGAGAATGTTAATTATTGCTACACTTGTTTGCACGGCGAAGAGTCTAACCGGAAGATATGTTTGTGTTCCTAAGGTTACAGTCAGACTAAGATGAAGCTTTTCAGTTCACCCCCCAATATAATAAGATGGCATGATGTCTACTGGACCAATATGTATTACAAATAAGTGTACTTGGTATCTTTTTTAGGACCATACCATCGCAAAGCATCCCTGCCATAATTTAGTCCTTCTCAACATTCAGAGTGTGTGATGGAGACTTACATCTGTTATTAGGTAACTACTAATCACATTCTTATGCGTGACCCCACCCATTTTAGTCACAACGACAGGCACAGAGAAATGATAGTGGAGTGGAAATGTAAAAGATGGGTTCAGGATTTCCTTTGTCCATGGACCTGTATCTGAGAGTGCTGGCATTGGCTTGGGTCTGACACTTCCCTAGATTCAAACAGACCCATTACATTCACACTTTTTATGTACGCCCTGATTCTGTCCCCATTGACGCCACATACCTTGTATACTGTATTTCCTGTTTTGGCCCCTTTTGCTCGCCACTGTCCATATGTGGTCATTGTTTCCTGTGCTCGTTAACTCATTGCCATGGTAGTTAATTAGTCCCACCTGTTGCTTGTTACCCATCGTCTAGTTTGCCTATTTAAACCCTCTGTGTTTTGCAAAGCATTGCGCGGGTTACACTGTCAGGGCAGTCCATTGTGGCATGTTGAAGCCTACGGAGCGGACTGTTGAGGGGGGGCGGCCACAGTAGCAATTTGTAGGGTTTAAAATAATTTACTTTAAAAGACACTTTGTTCCTGAGATTCTGAATGGGAAAAATGGCCACAGACCGGCAACCCTGCTGAAAAATCCAGCTTGGTCTGACCAGCTACCAGCTTCCAAAACACAGGCTGAGCTGGGAAGTTTACCTATAAATGTGGGTCAAGTTCAAGTACAGAACATATTAACATTACATTTCATAAACGTAAATTATAACTAAAAGGAATCAAACAGTCAAATGTAGTGATACGACAAGTAAGCTCTTAGGTATGGGTTCCATTGCTACCATCGTAACAGGATCCAAGTGCTGAGTTTTATTGGAGGTCCGTGAAGCAGGAATCATAGTCGATAAACAGGTTAAAGGTCATCCACAGAATAGGTAACGCTCTCAGCAGACAAATCTGAAGGGGTAGGCAATACCAAAAACACTATACACAATCCAGTAGTCAATAATCAAAAAACTATACACGATAATCAATGGCTCAGTAATGCAATGAAATATGGCAAGACATCGCAAAGAGAGATTGCAAACTAAGATTTTTATACTGTGTGTAATCAAACCAAAACAACGTGAAAGGTGAGTACTCAGGTGAACTGGGAGTGCTAGTATTCGGGGCACGGAGCCCTCTGGGGGTGTGGTGTGAGAAGATCAGGTGAGGCCATGATAGTTACTTTCGACTTCTACAGAGGACCCTTCAGAGTCTTACCGTGAAGCCTTCAGAGGGAGTAGGGCATAGTCATGATCACTTCAGAATCGACCACATATTTGTGTTCTGTTTTCTTTAGATTTTGCCCTTGGTCTGTCTGTCTAGACTCCTATTACAGATATGGATATGCCTTTGATAACTCTGTCTGCCTGTGCCCAATGTACCGACTGAGAGTATTAAATTAGCCCTCATAAACACGATCCGACTACGCACTTGCATCTCACTCCTGCACGTGTATGTTACACATTCAGTGCTTAAAGGTCCCGAACCTAAGCTAAGGGTCAGAATAATGAGAAAATATTCTATTCACACTGACGTGGCTTGTCATGATGTAGACGGGTTGGTGGACACAAGCGCAGAGCCATTTTCTATGTACAAGTAAACATTTATTCTCTCGACACACATACAGAAACTACACGTAACATTTAAACAATCCAAGACAAACTTGCGGGGACACGAGGGCTATTTAAACAGATACTAATTACATAGGCAAGGAGGCAGGTGGGGTAAATCACATTACAAGACAGGGGCAATTACACACAAACACAAAGCGCGTAGTCGCGCACGTGGCGGCCGTCGCGCATGTGACAGAACCCCCCCACAAATGGCGTCCGCAGGGTGGCATTGTTGTCTCCGTAGCCCAGGGGTGGAGCGATGATGCCCTCGGCACTGGTCTCCACTGGTGTGAGGACGACCATGGCACAGGCCCCCGGCGGTTTGTCTTGGATTGTGAGTCTTCGGAGGAGCTCCACGAGCTGGTCCAACTCGGCATCCGAGACTCGGGCAGAGCCCTCCGCGGCGCCTGGGATTCCGGCCACGCCTTCTACGGTGTTGGGGATTTCGGCCACGCCTCCAGCAGCATCAGGGCACTCTGCCACACCTCCAGCAGCGTCAGGGCACTCTGCTACGCCTCCCGCGGTGTCAGGGAATTCGGCCACACTTCACGCCGCAACAGGGATGACCTCGGCAATCGTCAGCACCACCCCAAAAACTTCTTGGGGGATTTTCTCCACTCCTGGGAGGCTGGTGCAGAGCTCAGTGCAGAGCAGCTTCCGTGGCTGTCTCGGAGGTGCGTCGAGGGGGGCGCGGTGCTGTTGCGCGGTGAGTGACACCACGATGGTGGCAAGGACGGAGAGTCGGGCCTGCCACTCCTTGCTCTTTCAGCATATCTCAACGAAGTCCGCCACCTCCGAGGCGGTGCCAAGGCAAACAACCCACCATCAATGCTCCGTGAGCTCCCGCAGCAACTCCACCAAGCCGGCTGAGATCTCTGGTGGCTTGCTGTGTCCTTCTTGTTGGTCTCAGATTCTGTCATGCTGTTGAGACGGAGTCAGACACAAGCGCAAGCTGTTTCACAAACATTTAATATAAACATATAACCAGATCGGGACTACACGTAACATCAAACAATGCGAGACAAACTGGACGGGGACATGAGGGATATTTAAACAGATACTAATTACACAGACAAACGAGAGGCAGGTGGGGTGAATCACATTATGGGACAGGGACAATTACACACAAACAAAAGCGCATGGCCATGGCGACCGCCATGCTAGGTCATGCGCACAGCCACGCACGTGACATGGCTAAGTATTCCGTCAAAAAATAGAATATTTGTTCAAAAAAACAAAAAACAAATGCATATGTTTAGAGCAATATATTCCCCCCATATGTTCATACATGATGTTTCAGTATTTATGCCGGATATGGCTAGAGAAAAAAAGCAAAGCTGTTTGTTTTAAAGAGAGAAAAATGGGGAGAGATGGAGCCTGAGATAACTTCTTCTGTGCAGAACTTGGATGTGGCAGCAGCCTGGTCCCAGAGGAAAGCAATTATGCACATGCACTCAGGTGCAAAGAGCAGCAAAAAGCAGGTTGAGACAGAGCACATCTCTTTCTTTTCCTTTTCTCTTTCTCTCTCATCATCATTCTTTAACCTTCTCTAATCTACTTTCTTCCTTCAGTAGTTATGCATGGAAAGAACAATGCTGCTTGTTTATTCATACAGCTTTTCTGCAGACATTTCAGAGGGGGGGGGTGCATGTGTGTGTGACAGAGACAACAAGTAAGAAATAAAAAGCCACCATAATTGACTTGATCCAAATTGCAAAAGACCCTGAAATAGATCTGACATGTTTTCCCCATTGTGCACATCTGAAATGCAAAGTCTGCAGAAAAAAAATAGCTGCAATTTGAACAGTATTAGACCAGATATCATATACACCTCAACTTTCTAATTAACTGGGTTGGTCTGGGTGTAGCAATCTGGGTGTTATTGATGAAAAAAAATCACTTAATCGTATATTAATCAGACCTACTCACTAATGAAATTCAATGCAATAATGAAATTAAAGGGAATACACTCCTTAAAATCCAAGGTTTAAGGGCATCCCTCAGCTAATTTAAGCTTATTTTTTATTTTATGTCCCAGTCAGCCATTTCAGCTTTATCTGTCTTAAACTGAAATCTAAGAGTACACCCATAGATTCAGGGTTAAAGTCCTACTTGCATTAATAATCATATTTAGTGATCATATACAGTGGTAATGCATGTTTATAATGATCTGACGGCCAGTACAGATCTTTGGACGTTATATTTACTAAACCAATGCAAGAAGGCACATAAATGAATGTTCCACACCCAGCGTACTTGATGCGCAAGCCCAGTGCTGTAACTACCGGCAGTGCAGCGGGGGCAATCGCACTGGGGCCTGTGGCGTTAGGGGGCCCGTGGCGTGAGGCCTATTGATGTCTTTGGGCCTCTTATATGTCAAGTTTAACATCACCTATGGCTCATAAAGCAGATCCGATAATTTAACATACTTCATCAACCTCAGTCGTATCTGGAAATCAGCCCTACTGTCAATTTATCTCTCTCTTATTCATAATGCATCTCCTGCATGGTAGCCATTTT
>JAOUQW010000047.1:18846642-18857357 GCA_028565825.1 Olivaichthys viedmensis | reverse complement strand
TAACAGAAGGGTTTATGTAAGGAGACGAACAGAAGAAAGATTGATACCACAGTGGATCAAAACAACAGTGAAACATGTGCTCTCTCACTTTTGGACCCCACTGTATATATATATTGGTGGGTTCTCCTTATATTCAGGCATATTTCTCTTTTAGCATGTGATTACCTTGTAACATAAACCCAAGAACCTTGCATTTACTGAGTTTATCATTTGTAATTTGACTCAATGTTTGTAGTACTCATGTGTACCAGCACTTAATCCAACTATCCAATTGTTTAGTTGCTGCTCCCTCTGTCTTTCCGTCCATTGGTAAAAACTTTTGAGTCCTTAAACAGCTCTATGCTTTTATTATATTTTATTCCTCCTTGTTTATAGGTTGTTTCGGATCTATTTGTCGAAAAAGTACACGTATGCTGTTTATTCCACACACACTCTTGTGGCTTTGCCATTAAGTTTAAAAAAGCCATCTACTGTTTTCTGTTTTGTGTGTGTGTGTGTGTGTGTGTGTGTAATGTAATGCCTGATGTAGAAAAGAGATGCTGAGCAGGCAGAGATGCCACTGAATTTATTCAGAATATTTAACTCGATAGGCACAGAAATCTCTCTCCCTCACACACACACACACACACACACGTGCATGCTTGCATGCACAATCTGCCTTATTGGAATGCTTGCAAATTAATGCATACAATATTCGCACATCATTTTCCCTTTTCTCACTCTTTCATCTCCTATCACGTGCACACAGACACACACACACACACTCGGAAGGGAGAAAGCAGGATCTCTTTCCATCTCTGCGTGGTGCAGCCTGCTGGAAAGGTCATTGGCGTATCAGGTTTAATTTTTACTCTTCCTCGCCCGTTAAGATCCATAAAGCCATCAATAAATCATTTTTAATGTCTGCATGAGCGCCGAGAGCTGATGCAGATTTAACACCCGGCCCTTTTAGCTCCACTTCCATCCCTCTCTCCCTGTTTCTCTCTCTGTGTCATTCTCATTCTGTCTCTCTTCCATCCTCCTTTCTGTAATCTCTTAGAGCGTTTTTAGCTCAAAACAAGAACCGTCCCAAACGTTTTTTTTTCGGGTATGAGTTCATTTTTCACCCTACTCAAGACACAACAGGGGCAGATTTTAGTTCCTGAGCTGCAATTCAAGTAGCTTTTTTAGTTCCTGCTCCAAAGTAGGTACTTATCTGCAGACCAGGAACCATTGAGGCAGAACTTGCTGTACACATTTAGCTAACAAGTTTACTAAAGCTTGTTTTATATCTGAGGAGGCGTGGCACGACCAGCAAGTGTAACGCACTCTAGCTATTACGAAAGAAAGAAAGAGCGAGAGGGAGATGATGCAGGGATTCTGCCTGGCACCATTAAACTTACTGCAGCCCATAAGCTGGTAGGAAAAACTAGAACCTCGTGTGTAAGAGGTTGCAGACTCCCTGCCATTAAACCCTGCATATGGCTGAGAGGCGTGAGCACAGATAGATTACTGCAAGTGGGGAAATAGTGCCTTGATGACTCTTGTAATGGAATCTAGCTGACGGTGCACAGGCTGCTGAATTTGCATTTATGTTTTTCTGTGTAAGAGATTAGATGGTGTAAAGCATGCAGTTCCACGTTTGACCTCGGGATCTTACGGGATCAATAAAGTTGCTATTAGGGATGTGCATTCTGGTCGTTTTGACAGCTCGAGTACATCCGGGGGGGGCTGGGATTGATCTCGCAACCACTTTGTATAGCCTGTTGTGTTTGCGCCCTCAACAAAACTTAACGTCAGCAAGTTTTTGTCTCATGGTTGACGTTAAAGGCAGAAAAATGGGATGATTTCAAGGGCCCTGAGTAGACAGGGGGCCCAAGGGAATTAAAATGATTCCAGGAGAATTAAAATTGTCCAGGGCTTGGGGGCCCCAGTGCATTAACAAGTCAGGAGGCCCAAAATTTGTACTGGTGCCCCTGCTTTAGATCAATTGGTTACATATAGATCGTTTAGATCGTTTTTCCTCTAATGCCACTGTCACCATTCGGACCATTGTAACAGCTCAATTGTCAAAGCCACCAATCAGACCACAGTCCCCATCCCCGATGTCACCGTGATCAATCAGAACACTGGAACTAATTACAAAATCTTAAATAAAGATCATGACTTTATTTGATACTGAAATTTAACATATATAATATATATTAGATAAAGTTGCAAGATTAAAAAAAACATCTATTCAGATGCTTAATTTTTAGTGTTGCAGTTAGCAACATGGCTACAGTCTAGACCTATTGAGTGGGATGGGCACACACACACACATTCACACATTTACATACGAAAGGGTTCATTAATGCATCGTCTCCAACAGAGTTTTTAATTAAAAGACGCCCCTTTTCACAAGCCACAATCCAGTTCAATTAGCAGGAGCAAAGCATTAAATAGGGATTGTGTGTGTGTGTTTGTCTGCAGTGTGATATGTGTCTTTGTGGTGTGTAAGTGCTATTGAACAGGGCTATAGTCCCTCGGGCAGGGCTGTGTGGTGAGGCTTGTATTACTGTACTTCCCCGAGGTCACTCTCACAATGTCACAGTTCATAGGCAGAAAATAGAAGCATGCGTCAGGAAGAGTCCAGCATCAGATTCCCACTGCAGAGAGCGGCATACAGGAATTCACCTTGCTCAGCTTTCACTTGCGCCCTCTTCATAGGCATAGCTATGCAGAAAAATACTGGATAGGTTAAGTGACAATCACGTGATACTTTTGTTTGATGGAATGTGTTTTGTGGTGGAGTTAAGGCCATGATGGACAAGTTTCAAAGGTGTTAATATTCTGCACAGAAGCAGTAAATAAGCTAGTGATGAGGGCTGGCTGAGCTTATCTCTTGCTGCCACTGTGTGTGTGTGAGGGAGAGAGTGAGTGAGAGAGATTAAAAGACAGAGAGGGAGAGAGAGCGCATCTTCACAGTCTCTAGATGCATTTGGCCACTGTGACACCCAGCAGGGCCCATGTCATCAGACATCACTTCTGCTTCAGCAGACACCACCAAAACACTCTGCATGAGAGCAATTAATGTGTGCTCGCATGTGTGTGTATTTCTGTGTGTACATGTACTGTATATGTATTCCAACATGAGTGTATGATGAGAGGCTGAGCAGTTTATATGCATACCAGTGTAGTTGCTGCTGATAGAGAGTGTTAAAATAGAAATATTTTTTTTTTGCATTTTAAGAATACACATTATCTCAAAGCGGTTTTACATATGGTAACCCCCCGTGAGCCAAGGGTGAAGGTGGTGAAGGTGAAACTCCCTAAGGTGGAAGAAACCTTGAGAGCAACCAAGACTCACCTTGAGAGGAACCAAGACTCACCTTGAGAGGAACCAAGACTCATCTTGAGAGGAACCAAGACTTTCCTTGAGAGGAACCATTACACACCTTTAGGTAAACCAAGACTTACCTTGTGAATAACCAAGAGGTACCTTGAGAGAAACCCTTGCACACCTGTAGGTAAACCAAGACTCACCTTGAGAATAACCAAGAGGTACCTTGAGAGAAACCAATACTTACTTTGGGAGCAATCAAGACTCACCTTAAGAGGAAACAAGACTCGCCTTGAGTACAGTCAAGACTCATCTTGAGAGGAACCAAGACTCGCCTTGAGAGGAACCAAGACTCACCTTGAGAGGAACCAAGACTCACCTTGAGAGGAACCAAGACTCGCCTTGAGAGGAACAAAGACTTTCCTTGAGTACAATCACAATCAAGACTCACCTTGAGAGAGTTGGACTACAATCAAGACTTACCTTGAGAGCAATCAAGACTTACCTTAAGAGGAACCAAGACTCACCTTGAGAGAAACCAAGACTTACCTTGAGAGGAATCAAGACTCACCTTGAGTGAGGGGGAGCCCATCCTTCTCTGGTTTGAAATGGAGAGAATCATCTCTCGTTTTTCATTTTCTTGCACTCTCACTCTTTTGTCCTCTAACTCGGAGGTACTACTATCCAGTGTCGCCCAGAAGGGAGATGGGTTCCCTTTTGAGTCTTATGGTTTCTTTCAATTCCGTCTCAGGGAGTCTTTTCTTGGCACTGTCGCCTCTGGCTTGCTCATCAAGGATCTAGTAAAGCTGCTTTGTGACAATGTCAATTGTTAGAAGCACTATTCAATATTCAACCACCTGGCGCGGACCGGTACCGGGTCATCTTAACTAACAAACCATGATCAAGCCATGACCATATCATGGTCAGTGCAGCCTATGTTTTTTATTATAAGGCTAACAGATTCTGAACTGTAGTAGCAGGTACATGGCTTGGAGTTGTTAGTCTGTGGTTTCTGAGCACTCAAGGTTCATCCAAGGAACTGGCAAATGTATTTTGCCTTTCTTCTTGTCTTACTTGAAAGAAGAGGACAGTAGATTGAGACCTTGAAGAAGCGCCATGGAACTGCTTTCTTCTGTCAATCTTTCTAGCAAATTAACTTGCTGCTACACTATTAACCTTAGTTAAGATGTCATTAACAAAAGCAAATTCAAAACTTTGCGGATGCACGCAAATATGGTCCTATTCCACCAATTGTGAAATCAACACAACGCCTGAAAAGATTGAAAGCCTTTGCTTTAAATCCCTGTATCCCCCTTTCTCACCTCAGGACTGTAAGAGTGGAAAAGAGTTAATGAGATAGAGATATGCCATATGGTGTTGTAGAGGAGCAGGGGAAAGTTCTTTCACACTATGCAAGCCTCACCGTTTTGTCAGATCCCCACTTCCCATGCTCTGCTAACCCTCCACAGTGCTTTGACTGAAGAGAAAGAACACATTACCTGCTCTTACCCTGCTCTGACAGTCTGAAATCCAACAGTGGCTAAATTCCGTTTGGTACTAATGAAAAAAACTTTGATTCTGCCACAGGGCCCTGTTTCAATGTCATCCACATCTTGACAAACTAATTAGAGAGCGATATCAAAGAGATAGTGACAAAAGGATGAAGCGTTATACAGTCAGCAGCAATTTTAACACTCTAAAAGGTTCGTCTTTCCCACTGTTCTACGGAAGCAAATGAAAATCCCCCACCCGATCAGCCGATCTGTGCCTTTGATCTCAATCTTCTCCAGCTTGATTCTCGGTCTCTCATACACCGTCGGAAGTTTGTTTGATTCTGAGGTATGGGATAAAAGCAGACATGTTAGCAGCAGAGGAGGATGATGGGACAAAGGCTTTTGATTCCACTCAGCCGCCGAGCTTTAAGAGCTCAAGGGTGGCGTTCATTAGGCAGAATCAGACGTACAGCAGCTGGAACGTTTTCTCTTGAAGAGCTCGGCTATGTGTGTCTCACTGCTACCTGTTTTGGCTCCTTTACACCGCAGGGTTGCAAAGCCGAAGAACCAGATAATTAACACTTAATGGCTTTGGGATAAGCCTTAGTGACTCAGGAAACTGCGCAATCTGGAGTGTTTTTGAAGTTGGACAAGCTGCTTGTGGCATTTGCACATACTTGGCATTTTCAGCCGCTTTCATTGTCATTATCTGTTCGTCTTTGAGTTGAGGCCTAAATTTATCACCTGCAATATTTAGCCAAAATATCTCAACTGTACCCCAAAGGTGGCATCAGAACAAGGGCTTGCATTATCGACACAGACAGACGCGCACACACACAAAGCGGGCCCCGTCTAAAGATCTATAAATGGGTCCCAGATTTATTTTGGAAAAAAAAGAGTCTTAATTGCAAGGGCCGCTTCATAGCTATGCCGAAAATTAGCTGCGCAGCGTTCAGGTTTATTATGCAAATATATGCAGATTCCAGTCACAATTAAGTCATTGGAAAGCTTGCCTCCTCTCTTTCTCTCTCCTCTTTTTGCTTTCTTCTCCTCCATCCTCCATCTTTCGTCCCCGTCTATCTCCTCTGTTCTCAGCAGTATCACAGTAATGAATCCATTATGTCTCTGACTGCATTTTAACGAGTCTGTAACTAACATTTTAATGAGCTATACATTACCATAAAGGTAGGATTAGGCGAAATTGAATTTGGGGAGTGTATGTTAGTGATGGCAGCGGGAAGAAGGAGGTTCATTAAGAGTTAATTATGTTGTTTTCTGTGTTGCGCCACAGCTCATTTTCTGCAGTTCGGGGTCCAGTTGGAGCTCCAGCATGGGGTGTGCAATGATTACCGAGTTGCACTAGCGGGGGTCTCGTTAAGCCAACGACAGAATGCTAGGCAGGAGGTGTATTTGTTTAAGATAACAATAAACCAAAGCCGTCGATTGGTTTGATGTTTCTATCCCTCATACACCCAGAGAGACAGACACACATTAATATTTCAGACCACGTACACCGTATTATTGTTATTTGACCTTCCTTGAAAGCTAGTACCTCCCCTCCATTAACCTCTTTTTTTCCCAGCTTGCCTGCTAAAAACACACACAAAAACAGACGTATACACACACAGTATATGGATCGACTCATCACACCTTGCCTAAAACTGATTCGGGGGCGGGGCTACGTATGAGCTCAGTTTCAGACCTCACAAAATAAGCTGCACAAATTATTAGAGGATGACAATGTGGTACGCGGAAACGTTTAGCCGCAGCACCTGCATGCTAAGCTAGTTAGCGGCCTTCGCTAATATTAGTGATGAACTAAATAGTTTTGATGGTTATGATTGTTATATTTCGACAGGTTTGGCTAATGGTAAATACATTGCTGAGAATATGATGATGTAAATTGACACTTGGGTCTTACTGTCACAAATGCAAGCTAGTTTACTAGCACATAACTAGCCAGCTAGCTATTTTGGATGGCAAGAAGACATGGACGGGTGTTTCCAAATGACATATTTATGCATAATCATAGATTCATAAATGAGGGGAAAAGTGTACAGATATTCCTAGGGCATTTTTTGTAGTTTCTTGGGCATTAAAAACTCTTTATTATTCTACATAGATTATGTTTAATGGTTTCAAAAAGACATTCTAAAACGCTTAACGTGACTTACTGTACCAAAAGAACGACCAAACAACTAAATCTCTCACACACTTACCTTGTCATAAACACTATCTACTGCCAAAAGGACAAAACTGTAATCGAAAAATAGCACAATCATTTTCACGTTAAGCGTTTTCGTTGCCATAGAAACTCATTATAAGGAATCAGCTTAACGCGGCTCAATGTGTTAAAACAGCGACCTAGAAACACCACATTTCTCTCACAATTTATTGTTCATATCTACTGTCTACTTTCAAAAGAACGATGCCATAACCTGACAATAAAGCACAGTTTCACATTAAACTTTTTCCCATTATAACCTATTATAAGGAAATGGCTTAACGTGAAACTCTGTGCTTTATAGTTAAGTTATAGTATTATATTTTGTTATGGTAGACAGTAGTTATGATCAATAAAGTGGGAGAGAAATTTGGTGTTTCTAGGTCACTTTTAAGCCACATTTAGGGTTAGTTTAAGCTCTATAGGAGTAGACAGTACAGTATATTTCTGTCTGTCTCTAGAGTTCATAAATGAAGCTGTATGTCTCACATGGATGGGTTTGGGGTGTGTTTATTCAGCGTCTCATTCGCCTGATATGGGTACTATAGCCAAGATTGCGACGATTGCATCAGCTTCTGTATGGTGTGTGATACTGTAGCAGATATTGTCTGTATGTGGCGAAGGGAGTGTTCAAATCCTCAGGACCAGACAGGCATGAATGTTTGTGCAGCTGCCATTGCCAACTATTGCACTGCAAAGGAGGTGGTTTGAGAGTCGAGACACTGAGGCTCTAAAGCATCAAGTTCCTCATAGACCCATACCGACAAATGGAAGTGTTTTGCTGCTCACTGTGTAAAGTGCCACATTCTCGCATTAAGTTTTCGCCCCTCAAGCACTCAGTGTGCACAAACACACACACACACACGTTCACATTTACACTCGCACTCGGAGCCAGTGGCCGTACAGAAATGTGTAGTTTTTCTCCAAGATCGACATATTTGCTGTCTTCTGTCTAGCAAAAACTAGAAAATGGAGCTCAGTAATACTAAAGCAGCACGGTTCACTTTTGGGAACTGAAATTAAATGCAGTTACAGCCCTGGGTTTGTGGTGAAAAAGAAATATATCTCTCTCTCTTTCTTTCTCTCTCTCTCTCTCTCTCTCTCTCTCTCTCTCTCTCTCTTTCTCTTTCTCTCTCTCATTCTCCCACACATGCACAGGCGGAGTGGATTGGTGTGGTAGGATCAGTTGGAGTTGTCCAGCTGCAGGCGTGTATCGTAAAACTCCTGACCTCGGCTGCTTCTTATGTGCATACTGGCTGAAAAGTGTTTACAGATTCATAAACACTGCTCAAATTCTCCAACCTGTGGATTTTCTTTTGCTAATGGAACATTGCGTTGGGTTGTTCAAGGAATACTTTTTAACCTAATCTCTATCTACCGCATCTGTAGCATATGGATGATTACCACAGAAAATTATCTTATTTAAAGCCCTATTTACTCCAAACTAACTTATAATGGAAGTCTAAGGGCAGTTGTTGAGTTCCAGTAATAAATGCTTCTGCAAAATATTTGTAGAATGTTTTCATGGATTCTTCATAAAGGTATTTATAAATGAAGCTTTATATCTCTATAATTCTTGGAACTACATTTTCAGAGGGAATAATTTGTGGTTATGTTGTGTGGTCTGATGGCGCATGGATACCACAAAACCTTTGAGAAAGTGTACATAATCAGAACTACTTTTTACTGTATTGCTCCAGTATTGGGAAGTTGGATAAAACGCCATAAGAACAGCTTTGGTGAGACTTTTTTTTGTCTCCTCCTAAGACATGTCTTTGAGTGTAATGGGTAACATTTAGTCGTGTATTTTAAACCTTCTTAACCCAATTCAACAACTGCCCCTAGTCTTCCATTATACGTGAGCTTCAAGTCACTTTTCTGTCTTTTTTCTCAGTACATGTCCATGATCGTGTATGTGTCGAAGTTCTTGTCTTTAGTAAACATGCAGTATTCTGCATACATGGTGCATAGGGATTTGGTTAAAACACACTGGAGTATTCCTTTAAAAATAACCAAACTAATGAGAAGCCATTGCTCTCTGTCACAACACAGAAGTGCTGCACTGAAAGGTTAGGCAAAAACTAAGCACGGCTAAGCACAAAATAACATATGTCGCCTTTTTTTCTTGGCGCATGTCCCTCGTATCAGCTTTCCATCTAATGCGTCTTCACACGTCTCAACTCGCTCCTTCAGCTCCGAGCGCATATTTTGGAACTGTGCCAAGAAAAAAGGGCAAAACTGTTAATTTTAACTGCTCCAAAAAACAGCCTAAAAAGAAAGTAAATAAATAAATAATAAATAACAGCTCTGCAGGAGAAAGGGGTGAAGATGGAGAGACTGAAATGAGTACATCCTAGCCTTTTTTCGCCCTAAGCCTCATAGACGGATCCAACTCTCAGTGGCATAAGGGGGGTGAGAGGGAGAAAAATATAAATATTCATCAGATACGAGGCAGGGAGAGACTTCCAGACAGAGTGAAAGAGAGACATGGAGTGCTGTAGAGGAAAAGTTAAGGGGTAGCGAATGTTTTTGGAATGAAAATGTTGCACTTATTTCTGTCGTACATCTACCCGAGGTCTGCATCTATGCCCAACGGCTAGATAAATTAAATACAGATATAATGAAGTTCATTTAAACACAAACTTGTGGGCTGTCTGTCCCCCTTTCTTTATTTCACCATCATTTCTCAACATTCTATACTTGCATGGATGTATATATTGAAAATGGCCCCATTGGAGATTAAAAAAGTCAGTCTTTGCCTGGAGAGCTGTAGCTGTATCCATCAGCACAGAGTGTGTTCCCAAGCCAAGTGCTTTTAGACGGCTGGGTTCCAGTTTGGAACACAAAGCTCTAGTCTCTGGAGTCAGAAGAGTAAAGGAGCCAGGTTTTTACGCTACGCTGACACTTGACACTTAAAATTCATATTTTTTTAATCCCCCTGCCTGCCAAACTCTGTGCATCTGCCTTTTAGTTAGTGTGTTTCAAGTAGATGCGTGATCTTTGGGGTACCTTTGTGAGCCTCATCCCTCAGCCCTTGCCTCTATAATCCTCCACACAGATAAATAAGGGTGCAATGAGTTGCCTCGCTCTGTGTGTGTGTGTGTGTGTGTGTTGAGGTTTAGGAGGGCTGGTGGTAAGGGTTCCACGTTGGGACCTGTTATTCCTGGTGTACTGTGTGTGTGTGTGTGTGTGTGTGTGTCTGTGTGTGTGTGTGTGTGTGTGTGTGCTGTGTGTATAATATATGTTTGCATAAAGGAATTACCCTTTCAGAGTTCAATAATTAAATAAATAAATAATATAAAATGTAGAAAAATATTGTTTGTAGATCTGTAGATCCTTGAAGAGAGAATTTTTTTAAATTTTTTGTAGCAATTATTATTATTATTATTATTATTATTATTATATGTTATTTTTAATAATAATAATTATTATTGTTGTTGTTATTATTATTATTATAACTAATATTATTGTTGTTATTATTATGTTATTTTTTTAATAATAATAATAACAACAGTAATAAATAATAATAATGATAATATTAATAATAATAACACTATTATTATTATTGATGATAATAATAATAGTAATACGAGTATTAATACTAATTGTTGATGTTTATTATTATTATTGTTGTTATTATTATTAGTATTGTTATTATTATTATTATTTAGTAGTATAATAATAGTAGTAGCAGTGG
>JAOUQW010000047.1:18813983-18827741 GCA_028565825.1 Olivaichthys viedmensis | reverse complement strand
ACTGATCATAATCACATAATCTTCAGTTAAAATGGAGGCTTATGCCTGGGCCACACTATAGGATAATTGAGCTGATTTTGAGGCCGATTTGCCCCTCCCAACAAGTCCTGATTTTAGACTGGTCGTAAATGATTATTTTTCTAGATTATCCTGTGGTGTGGGGTCTGTAAAATCCAGTCTTAACCTCTCCGATGTACTCACAGTCTTGCCTTGGCCACCCCAATGTAACATTTAACATGTTCAATATTTACGACTCAACATCCTGTAGTGTGGGGGGAACGCCGACTATCTCTCGTGAAAATGCAATCTTGACATCATACGTGAAAGGTCAATGACAGAAGGACGATCCAGGACAAAAAATCTGTAAGATCTGATACTATAACTGGGGTCTCTCACATTTTCAATATCGGTTAGAATTGTAGAAATCCTGTAGTGTGGCCCAGACATTATTGTGTTTGTATCAGAGCATGAGGAGCTTTCTAATAAAACTAAGAAAAAAAAAGAAAAAAAAATTGCTGGACCCTCTTGGCAGTCCAAATGGTGGGTCTTTGATCTAGACTCTTAATCTGGCTGTCAGTATATTAAGTTAGCCTATTTCAGAGGTTAAGCTCTTGAATGAGTTGATGGTTTTCGCCGTACTTTTTCTGTGCTACAAAATCAGTGGGTCAGCATTTTTCTTTCTCTGACTTTCTAACATCAAAACAACTGCAAACTCGTCTTCAGAACTACTGTTCATCATTTTCACAGACCTGTGACAATTTTATTGTTCTTTTACATTGATACATTGAATCATATGAGTTTTTCACCATCCGTTAAATGAATAAAATGCATCCGTTTTGGTGTTTAAAGGCATTTAGACCTCTCTTGTATATAAAGATTTCTGTAGTTTGTTCTGAATTATTATAGACTGCATAATGTCAAATGTTATTACAAATAATGTAATTTCAGATAACACACATTATGCAACAAATCTACGTGATTTTTACATCTTTTAAATCTGTATATCCTTTTGTCTGAAAGGTTCAGAGAAGCCACTTCTTCTCTCGCTTTCTGTCTCTCTCTTCTTTGTCTGTGTCTTTTGGTTCACCGTATTCATCTGACAACTTTTCTGTGACTCACTAACAAACACTAGTGAATGTGTCTCCATAGCAGAAGCACTTGAGCAACACTTCTTTGTGCTGCATTTCTATTGACGCTGTGGGCTGAGTTGGAATTTGTCCTTGAATTTTCCCTGAGCAACATCGATTCTGCAGCACAAAGCGAACTGAACGGCACGCCTGATGGGGCCAATTCTGCCTCCTCTGAGTGTTGTTATAGCAACTGTGTGAGAAAGGAGAGAAAAGTATTTTCATATTTTTTTTTTTTGCCAAAGCCAAAAAAAAAACACCTTGATTTCAAGATATTTAAGAGGAAAAGTTAAAGGTTTGGATTCTCTAGAGACTGCAGGAAGTCTCGGCCTTGAAAAAGAATATTTTGCTAACAGATGCTAACATTAGGATTAATTTGCACCTTCACTACATGTAGATTATTATCGCATCTGTATTGCACTCATGTGCAGGGATGGCCATGAGTGCGTGAATACATAGCTCTGAGAGAGAGAGAGAGCGCCTTAGTTGGCTCACTCATGTTGGAATGTATGGGATAGTGTGTGAAGGAGTATGGTGGAAGCAAGCAGGAGCAAGGGATTAGTGGAAAAAGAGGATTGGGGGGGCGGTGATCACAGTGTGATTTAGTGAGCCGAGGGGCAACAGGAGTCTGACAGGTTCAAGGAGAGACGTAATGAGAAATTCCTGATGCAGACAGCACCAAGGCCCCTTTAATCTAAGAGTCCAACCATCTCCTCATCAATCTGTCATGTCATTCTCGCACACACTTACAGACACACTTATTCAGTCTAGGTTTTTCTCATCACTCCATCTTGGCTTTCAAATACACATACTCATACAAGCACACCAGCACCATCACTCTCAAAGACAGAGATTAGATACTGTCCAATCCTAGTGAATAGCAGTGCTAGGTTGAAGGAACCCAGTTTATTTTAAACACCTCATCTCACCATGCAACACAAGAAGCTTGTAAACTGATCCTAAAAATCTAAACATTTCGCAAAAAGATGGGTAACAGATTTTGGATCTTCTGGCTTCAGAAGCACAGCTTGGATCTTCTTCTTGAATCTTCTTTAGTTGCACCCTAAAAAATGTTCTTGAGTTAGATCTTGTCATTTGCAATCCCTGGCTGGCTCGCTAATTCGATTTTGATGTATAAAATCTACTATAAATGAACAGACAAACAACACACTGTGGCGGATGTTGTTTCTTTATTCACAGAGATGTTACATCATGAAAATCTTATACAACTGTGTATTAGTAAAATTTTAAAAAATTGAGTTAGGTCTTTTGCAACTCCTGGCTGGCTCACCAGTTGTTCGATTTTGTATGTATATAATCTACTTCTCTAAAACAACAGACAAACAATGCACTGTGGAGAGGGTCATGTCTTCATTCACAGAGATTTTACACTATTAAGCTCTCATACAAAGAGTGAAGCTTTCCCACACAAAGAGCGTGCATCTGGAATGTGTATTTATTCGTACCTGACCTTTACTTAATCAAAAGATGCTCAGTTTTGTTTAAACATCTAGAAAGCAAAGCGAAGCAGCAAGAAAAGTGTGAAATGTGTGTCAAACGATACAGGATTGATCTAAATTCGTTGATGATACATGGATAGATGGTTATGCAACAGCAGCTTAAAGTTAAACAAGTACTCACAACAATTTAGATTAGATGATTCAGCTTTAATCTCTAATTAAGCCGCATCAGGATCTGTCTATTACTTAATGACGCTGGCTTTATGGCTTACAGTACGACAGAGTGATTTGTGGGAACATCTTTCTTTGGTTTAAATTAAGCTTAGGCTAATCTTCCTTGATTTATTAAGATGGCAATTCTTCATCCCCGGGCCCTGTGCTGCATTTTTGTGGAGATTTGGACAGTATAAATACCATCCTTCATGCCAAAGGTGCATGCGGGAAATCCACAGAGGCGAAATGATACACTAAATAGAGCAGTAGAGAGGAAGAAAGATGTTTTGGCGAAACAGTCAGAAAGGTTAAAGGTAGATTCTGTAATTAGTACCCTCAGGTCTGCTCACATTAATTCATACCAGCTCATTAGAGCAGCCTCGAGGCCAAGAGACAATGTATTATTCACCTCAGAGAAATAAAAGCTTGCCACCGGCCCAGGAATTATAACTTACAAGAACCTTTTCATTCTTGTGCTTAGCAAATATTGGGTCAAAATTTCTCAAACGGAAAGGAGAACCATTGTGTGCATCCATAACGAACTGTTATGGGAATATTTGAAGAGGGTACAATAAGATGACCTTGCCAAAAGACTACACAATAAACACTCTTTTTTCACGAAAAAAAAAAACTGGAACACAAATTATACACAATTTATAACAAAAAAAACATATATATTGTAATTAAACTAAGCTGCATTAATCGTCACTGAAGCAGAAGTCTGACTGCACGTCAAGGCTTTTCCTCGTGCTATGCAGGGTTTTCCTCGGGTTATGAGCATGCCCCTCACCCTTTACTGCACCTTCTCATAACCGAAATGAACTATTTACCCTGACCACACACACTATTATACTGCGATATATTTGAAATTCAGAGAGTGTGCTGTAAATGTCAAAGAAGCCCAGGCAGTAACTAGAAGCTAGCAAACCACCTCTCACCCACCACATCAGTGAACTGGAAAACAAGCGTCAGCTATTCTGCTGGTTTTTCCCAGAAAGCACAGGGCTAGTTATGGGCCTGTGGTGGAGCCACAAGATGTGCACATTAAGCCCTCACATCCAGCGAAGTGCGGCCAGTCCTGGCATCCTTCTGCTTCATGATATGGAAGTTTACATTTATCTCCTCATTAGGATGAACCTGGTGGCTGAACCTAAAAGTGCAGTATCGGTCAAGATGCAGTGAAATTTTCTGAATACTTCAAGAAATCAGTGATAGGCATATCATATTTTTGGTAGTATTGGTGAAGGGCTTGAATTTCAGTTTTATAGATTGTGCCGCATGTCTGCTTTCCTTAAATCCTACCAGCCATTTTGCCTGGCATGTCTTTAGGGCATTGCCACTTGTCAGAAACTAGAGATACTGGGCTAAATAGCAAGCCTCAGTTTGTCAATTCCTTCCATCATTAAACTACTATGTAGTTTTTTAGAAAAAAAACTTGTTTGTGATTGGTTTGTCCTGCCACCTCTTGCATTGTCTACAAAAAATGGTTCCTCAAGGGTTCTTTGGATAGTTAAGGGTTCAAGCTTCCTAAAGGTGTTCTACTTAAAACCTTTTCTAAAAGGGAAACCCTCTGTTGTAAGGAAGAACCCTTTAGGGTGCTAGATGGAATATTTTAGGTTGCGTTGAATATCAGGATATATAATACTTTGTTACTGTCAAAAGTGCAGAAGATATGCAAAAGAAAAAAGGCCCTAATGTAGGTATGAATGACATAAATCCTCTTTCTTTCTTTTTCTCTCTCTTGCGGTCAGTTTTGACAGACAGGCCGCCTCCAATCATCCGGCAGGGCCCAGCCAATCAGACACTGGGTGTGGACAGTGTGGCTTTGTTGAAGTGCCAAGCATCTGGAGAGCCTGTACCCACCATCAGCTGGCTGAAGGATGGCGTCAGTCTGCTGGGCAAAGACCCACGCATGTCCCTGCAGGATCTGGGCACCCTTCAGATCAAGAGCACACGGGTGAGAGCGAAAAAAAACGGCCTCAGTTTAATTTGATTGATGTAAATTATTCGTCAATATGCCACTTGTGTTTTCCTCTTCTTCACCTTTTTCTAGTGCTGTCTAATATTATACATAACCTTTCCTAGAATAATGTAATCTTTTTTGTACATGCCAATGTTTGATAGATCGTAAAACACATGCATCTTTATTTATTGTGTGTGTAGCCTATGTGTGTATACGTGAGCACCAGCTGTCAAACATTCCGGGGGTCTGGGTATGATGTATAAGCTTAGCTGTATTCAATCAGATATTGGTAAGACATAACGTAGACGGGCAGGAGATATCATATTGCATTAAAGAGATGAATGGAAAATATTGATTTCGGTAAATTGTTTGATACTATCACTTAGTTATACGACAGGTCTCCCAAGCATCATTTGTGTAAGCTTGGACAGAGTCCAGCCACGTAGATAGGTCCACACACACACACACACACACACACACACTCACTTTTAGGACAATATTGAATTTAAAGTCCCCGTACCCTCCCCACTTGTCCTCGATGGAATATCCATTATGCCTGACAGAGCTGCCCAGCACTGACGTTTTATCTAATAAATGGAGGCAAGGCACAGTGATGAAAGGTAACAAACAATGCAAGGAAGATTACAGAAAGGCAGGAGGGGATAGGCGCCAGCTGTCATCAGTTCAGGGGTTTCAGCCACTGGCCCCTCTAAACGAATTAGCCCACCTTTTGTTGTGGTTGGAGGGAAGGCCGGTGAATTTGCTAGCAGTGTAAGTGTAAGAGTGTACAAAATAGAATTAATTTACCACATTAGCATCAGCATGTTTCCGGAAATTGGCCCAGCCAGTCTCCTAAATCCAAAAAAGAAATAGAAAGCTTACACCGGTTGTTCTTGCATTCTTTGGCTTTGTCATACGACACATCACTTTAACGTGATGTTGAGTGGATTTTAAATTGAGATCGACACATTGTATATTCCTCACAGCTTTCCGATTCTGGTATCTACACCTGTGTGGCTGCCAGCTCTAGTGGGGAAACATCATGGAGCGCTTTCCTGGAAGTGAAAGGTACATCAAAGCATCGCATTATTACCTTCAGTCATTATCAATTCCAGGAGCTCTTTGCTGACTTAGCGTCCTCTCCTCTTTTCGCTCAGAGTCTGGTGGGATGGTGCTGATTAAGAATAGAGATGATGGTGAACTTCCTGGTCCCCCCTCCAAACCTCAGGTCACCGACGTCACCAAGAACAGCGTGTCTCTCTCCTGGCAGCCGGGCCTGGTCGGCGCCTCCGCCATCGCTTCCTATGTGATCGAAGCATTCAGGTATAAACGTACTGAAGAATTAGAGAACATCTGGCTTTTGTTTGAGCTCCTCAAATAGTGCATAATGGCATCTTTTAGCTAGACATTACACATAAAATGTAAAGTGTATCTGTGGCTCTCAGTTAAAGTCAATCTTCTCAATTTTCTATTGATCAAATTCCCATCCTAATGTTCAAATGAAGTCATCAGGTCTTCGTGGTGTCATACTCATACAATTTTTCTGCATCTACCAGCCAATCTGTGAGTAACAGCTGGCAGACGGTGGCTGATCATGTCAAGACCACCCAGTTCACCATTAAAGGCCTCCGACCCAACACCATTTACCTCTTTATGGTGCGAGCCGTCAACACGCAGGGCCTGAGTGACCCGAGCCCCATGTCTGAGCCAGTGCGTACACAAGGTAACGACGTATCAAACGTTTTTAACACTTTTTTAACACTTTTTTAATATATTGATGTTATTGTGGAACTACATTAAAATAGAGTTTGTGCTGGTTTTCATTCTGCTGTATGAGGGGGGGAAAACTGGACTGGTTTATGAAAGCAAATAGGGCAAGAAAAATTTAGTTCTGTAAACCACTTTGTGCTACCAGAGAAGTCAGAAGTTGTTTTGTTGGGAAATGGCCTAACCTCAATTGGTTAGCCTGTAGTTACCCATGAGATAAATCCATTACGCCCCAGTTAGGGCACAGTTCAGAACGAACATCTTTCGAACGAACATCACTCATAATTAAGTTTGAGCCATCCCTGCTACCTTAATGATCATAACTGAGAAAAATGGCTGGCCTCAAACTGGAAACAGATTCAATTAAAATACTATGAAGCCCCAGTCTGTTCATTAGGATTGGACGATAAAGTCTCTCTTGCAACCATGCAGCTAATGCGGACTTCGGCTAATGTGGAGCACAGGTATGCTGCTATAGCATCCTGTTTATGTCACCAATCGGATTAGGATAGCAGTATATCTTTATTATTTAAAGGACGTTATGTGGTCATGTGGTCCTACAAGTTGCGAGTGGTAAACTGGTTAATCTTTCTTTCCTGCTCTCTTTTGTCTCTCTGCAGATATCAGTCCTCCAGCTAAGGGTGTAGATCACAGGCATGTACAGAAAGAGCTCGGGGAGGTCATCGTTCGGCTACACAACCCTGTGGTCCTCAGCCCCACCACCATTCAAGTCACATGGACCGTAAGTCATGCACTGATTAGACGGAAACCACTTAGTTGAATAATTAAAAAGCAGGCACATCCTCACTTATGGCACTACGCAAAGACAGTACATCAAGAAGAGATCTGTGTGGGTTTGGTTGTAATGTTGGTACTGAGATCTTTCAGTGACATTGTGGTTAGCTGTGGAAATGAAATTTCCTGTGTTTCCAAAGATTTAAAAAGTGCTGCTGGCTCTCTTGCTTCATCAGTGATTCTTAAATTGCTACATAATTGATGTACAGGAGAAAGTCAGTCTTTGAAAAAGTGCCATTTTGATTAATTGCTAATGCTGACTCAAATAAGTTTGGAGGAAGAGAATATGTTCATGATTGCCCTGTCAGTCACATGCAATCAGCATGCTAAAACATACAAAAGCGGCGTGTGATTAATCGATGACTTATGGCAGGTTTGTCACTGAAAACAGATTTAAATGATGTCTTCTCTTCAGATAACTTAGTAAGCATACCTTTTTTGCAACATTGTTTCACATTTGCATATTTTGGAACAATACTCATACTCAAAAAAAATTCATACTCGACTTTGTATGAAAATATATAAGGGTTAGGGGCAGGGTTAGCATCTGTACCATTTCTTACGACTACATTCATATAAATTCAAACAAAATCAAACCACATCACCTTTGCTTGATTTTCGTAATTTTGGTGGTATTATTTTGATATTGGTACTCAGTTTCATTTGCTCCTATAAAACTGTTGTTGTTGTTTTGTTTTTTAGTGTTGTGATGTAGGATTTAAGCAAGCATACAAACATTTTTATGTGTGTAGTATTTGTTTATTCAAATTAAAATGGATATCCTAGTGCTTTGTCTGTCTGATTTGTACATTAGCATACACTTGTTTTTTTTTAATGACCTCCATCAAGAGTCGTTATACAGTTATAGAAGATTGACTATTCTGGGAACATTACCTCACCCAACGTGGCCCTTGGGCACCCAGGCCTGTTTTCTGTAAGCGTCAAAAGCTTCAGCATTCTTGAGTGGGTAAAAGTTAGAAAGTAGAGAGGAGGAGAGTCGATGAGTGTAACCATTCAACTGATTTAATTTGTCTGAAAAGGAGAAAAACAGCTGTTTAATATCTATGCCTGAAAGCCAGGCTTTCAGCTGCTCTCCAGATGAGCAGCCATTAGAGTGAGTTATGCCCCGTTATGCCCTTCCTCCTGAAAAATCCTACTCGCCGTCTGAAACGGTCAATGTCTGGCGAGTGAGTCGAGGTGGCCTTCGTCTTCAAGGCTGACGTGGTGCTCGTGCAGATATGGTGTCTTGGTTGTTAAAATAGTTTCGTGTGTGGGTGTTTTCTTTTATCGCTGATCATGCAGGTGTTTTTCCTCATATTGGTTTCTGTGTATGAATGGGTGTAAGAATATTTTTCCCATGTTTCTCCTTTCTTACATCGTGCCCTAGTTGTCCTGGTCTTGTCCTCGCCTCCTAACCAAGGTTAACCCAGTCCATGTTAGCCCTAATGATCGCTGATGTAATGCAGCTTTTACAAATTCATGTAGGTTATGGGTATGTATTCCTGTGAGGGGGTCGCTAAAAGCCTTTTTTATTGAAGCGCTACGGACTGAACATGAGGTTCCCTGTGGAGGCCAGCTTTGCTAGGGCACTGAGGCCTTTTAAAAATAAATGGCAAATGCAGCAATAACATGAGCGGAGCATGGTGTCTTCAATCAGACCGTAAGAAGTAGATTTAGGATTATTGTGGGGAAAGCATAAATGAATAAATGTGACACTTGTGCTTTCTACATCTTTGATTTTTCCTCTTTCGCTTGTTCACAGGTGGACCGTCAGTCTCAGTTCATCCAGGGCTACAGAGTTTTGTACAGGCAGACGTCAGGGCTGTCCTCGCCGGGGTCATGGCAGAGCCAGGATGTGAAGGTCCCCTCGGAGAGGACCATCGTGCTCTCATTGCTGAAGAAAGGCATCATGTACGAGTTCAAAGTTCGACCGTACTTCAACGAGTTCCAGGGCATGGACAGCGAATCGAAGACAGCGAGGACTGCTGAAGAACGTATGTATACCATATATACCGTATATACACACTTTCTATTGATTCCTTATTCTTACACATTTCCTGGTGTTATTATTTTGCACTTAGTATTTGGTTGCGTTTAATATTGGATGTCAACGACGTTATTCCAAGGCGCTTAATACACAGTCTGGGCAGAGAGCCTGGATCTGCAGCGCAAGCATATGCCAAGTCCTTTTGGCCTGGCACGGTCACAAACTACTGATCTCCCCTTCAGGGCTTTTACACTAACACCCGCAATAATGTTCCGCCACAAAACAAAAAACAGCCTTACTGTATTATTCCACTCCCTATGTCTCTTTTTCCGACTCTGTGCTTCTATTTTTAAAAAGTCGCTGTCCTTTATTGCATACTACTTACAGATTGGGTGTATGCAGCCCACAGCATGCTAAAATGAGCGTGAATGCAGTGCAATACCGAATATTAAAGGAATACTCCATTGTTTTTCAAACTAATCTCTATCTACTACATCTGTAGTGTATGCGTGATTATCACAGGCAAATCCTGACATGTTTTCCTGCACTGAGAAAAGAACGGAAAACCTGTTTACTCAAAACTCATTTATAATGGAAGTCTAAGGGCAGATGTTGGAGCACTCAACAAACGTTAATGCAAAACAAATATTTTTGTAGAATGCTTTCGTGAATTTTTCAGTAAAAAGTGAGTCCATTTAGAGGTAGAACTACTTTTTCAGAGAGAGGAATTTGTGATTATGTGTTATTAGTGTAGGTTGTGTAGGTCTGATGGCGCATTGATACCTCAAAACCTTCGGAAAAGCAAAAGTAACTGGAACTACTTTTTTACTGTATTGCTCCAGCATTGGAAAGTTGGATAAAAACAGATTTTGTAAGACTTTCTCTCAAGTCTGTTTCATTCTTTATTTCTAAACTGTAAACGGTTGTAGGTATGAATTTGTGCTATTTCAATAAATGCCCTTATACTTCCATTATAAGAAAGTTTGGAGCAAACAGGTTTTCTGCTCTTTTCTCAGTTCAGGGAAACGTGCCGAAATTCTCGTCTGTGGTAATCACACATACGCTATAGATGCACTAGATAGAGATTAGGTTGAAAAACGTTTGCATATTCCTTTAACTAAACAGACAGAAACAGATTGACAGAGAGAGCTGTGACCACCTTTATGTTCCCACAGACACACACTTTCCTAAATCTACCTGCCCTAGTGCGACTGTCAAAAACAATGACACAACAGAGACTAGTTTTTCTCCAGCTTGCTACACCACACAGGAGTAGACCACTAGGATGTTACCCAGAGACAGGAGGCACTCCTCAGGACCATAGTTCTGCCACTACAAGCGTGCAGAAACCTTAGTAATGCATTTACACACACATATACGCAAATCTAAAGCAGAGAGGTCGCTGGTTAGAGTCCTTAATCAGTGCCAGGCTCATTTGTTATCCCAAGTCACCATGAAGTCCTATCTGCAGTCTACAGCAGTGCCTCTGCCTATCGCATGCTGTCCAGTTGTGCTCAGCTTCCTCCTCTCTCTCTCTCTCTAACCCTGTTTCACAGCAATTACCAGCTCCAGATAAAGCCAAGCTGGAGCTACGTCCTGGACTGCACTTACTCACTCGCACAGCCTCTGTGTAGCCTTTGAGGTTGTTACAGGTTTTTCTGGGAGTCAGTACTGAGGATGATTTATTGGCTGTGGTGTTTGAATGTGGGAAATAGAACATTTCAGGACTGGCTCTTTGTGGTGCATATTCTTCTTTTAGGGTTTGTCTTACTCTTCCTCATTCTCTTTCTTTTTCCATTCTTTCTCTGTGACTGAGGAGATGCCCTTTGTGGGGAAATTGCATTCAGGGACAGGTGCTTAGTTGGACTGTAACATCCATTTAAAAGCATTTTACAGCATCGTGTTGGACGGTCTAGAAAATTTAACTCATAGAGGTGGAAAGAAATTGAGGAATCTCATCAGATCTGTTTATTTCTGGTCAAACGTGAAAAGAATAATGAATAAAACGAATAAAACTCAGCCATCTGTGGCCGGGAGTCCAAGAGAGCTTTCTGGGTGGGAAGGATGACATTACTCTCTCTCTCTCTGGTCAATCAGAAGGACACTAGCCAATCGTGGGCATCTGTGAGCTCATGTATACGGAAGAGGGCAGTTAGCGCTTTCCTCCAAGTGCGTTCAGCTGCTCTGTGACATTGCATGAGCAGCAGTTCGAAAAGATGCGATAATTGGCTTCATGTGTCTCGGAGGAAGCATGTGCTAGCCCTCGCTCTTCCCGGTTGGTAGCTGACGTGTGATAGGGGAGAATGAGCTAATGGGTGGGAATTGGCAACGACCAAATTGGAGAGAAAATGGGGTAAAAATACAAAAAAGAACTAAATGTTTGGCTGTAGTGTTCGCTGTAATTTGGCCTCATTCTGAAGAGGAACCTGGTTTTGTAGCATTTAGGGTTTGTCTTCCTTTTTCCTCTTCCTCTTTCTCTTTCCATTCTCTCTTTAGGACTGAGGAGACGTTTGGTGGGAATATTCATTCAATGACAGGTGTAAGGACTGTGAAGTCCTTTTAAAGCATTTTACAGCATCGCCTTGGTCTGTCTAGTAAAGTTAGCTTACAGGAAGTAGGGGGAAGTTGAGGAATCTGATCAGGGCCCGGTTTTCCAAAAGCATTACAGCACAAAGGTCATTGTTGAACTGTAGAGCGAGTTAAGGTCAAGATCATCTTAATTTTTATCATATAATGCTTTTGAGAAACTAGGGCCTGATCTGTTTATTTCTGATGAAACATGAAAAGTTTGGTAGCTGTTTCTCGTATGGTCATTTTTGAAAATGAACCTGGTTTTGTAGCAGTTATAGTTTTGGATTCGTCTTCCTTTTCCTCTTTCTCCGAATGAAGAGACGTTATGTAGTAATATTTAATTCGATGACAGGTGCTTACTTGGACTGTAAAGTCCTTTAAAAATGTTACATTTTACAGCACTAGGGTGTGTTTTCTTTTCCTCAAAGAAAACACACCCCACGGTTCCCTCCTGACTTCTGCTGTGGGAGTGGGAAAATGGTCACATTTCTGCTAGTCATACATCACCATGTTAATGGCGCTATTAACATCGACTGCACCGTCGCCCTCTAAATGAGAACTTTGTATTGTTTGGCGCGGATACGCATAATGACGAGTTGCTAAATGATTTGCAGCATTAACTTTGAATGACATTGACGATATTGTGAGCACTGAAGAGACTAAAAGTCACCTGCGGGTCTGTCTAGTGAAGTTAGCTTACAGTAGATAGCGTGGAAAACCGAGGAACCCGATCTGATTTCTGGCCAAATGTGAAAAGTTTGGTAGGCATTTATGGTGTGTAGTTAATTAGCTGTGATTTACCCTCAGTTTTGTAGCCGTTATCGTTTATGTATCTGTTGGCAAAAAACACAGCAGTGTGTATATGAGAGAGAGAGAGAGAGAGAGGAGCCATAATTGAGCTGTCAGTATTCTGTTGTGTTGTGACTTCCAGTCTCCCAGAGCGGAAATGAGAAAAAAAAACAAAAAACGTTTTTTTTTTTCCTCCAGAAAACGTTATTTTTCATGACACCATGCCATTATTCCTTTCATTCCTTCACCCACTGAGTGCCAGCGTCTCCATCAGGACAGCTTCAGCGTGGGTTTAATAATGCTGAAGGCTGGGGTCCTGCCATGTGGCCACACGGATGTGCTTTCGGCACAAAGATCTTTTTCTTCTAATCCACAGCCTGCAGCCGTCTGTCAAAGGGTTACCGTCTATATGCTTGCTTAACCCACATTCCCTCCCTCCTCTCATCTCACCATTTTTCTCTCTCTTTTTTTTCTCTCCGCGAAATCGCCTCCGTTAGGATGTACCTCACGTCTCCTAGTTTGAGTTCAGAGACCCGCATGGCTTCTCCCGTGATTTGCTCCAAAAACCAAACTATTGGTGATGGCTCACCGTCTAACTGTCGCTCCGTATAAAAAAAAATCGATGCTGGTGTTTCTCTGTAAAATCCCCTGGCTTCAGACAGGGGGAAAGGATATTGCATCGTAGTGAAATGTGCAGGAGTATCAGTGTCAGGCTCAAGAAAATCCCCATCTAATGAACTTCGGGCCTCACAGGCACCTGCGGCACCCATTAAGCCCGACTGCTCCTTCATGTAACACAGAGGGAGAGACGGAGAAAGAGAGTGTTGTATGATATACACGTACCTCTGTGCACTGGAATCTAGGCCATACAGCATGGCTTCTGCAATCCCACCTGTTCAGACTGCAGTCCTCATCGATCTCTCTTCGTACGATCTCTCTTTCTACATTGTTATTTTTATATTTTATATTTTTATTGTACTTTTTCTATATTTATGTTCTTACGGTCCTCGCTTTTTATTTTTTATTTTCCATTCTATGTTTATTGTTATGCACCAACATACCAAGGCAAATTCCTTGTATGTGAAA
>JAOUQW010000047.1:18778643-18801539 GCA_028565825.1 Olivaichthys viedmensis | reverse complement strand
TTTCACTTTGTCATTATGGGCTATTGTGTGTAGATGTTTGAGGCAAAAAATGAACTCAATCTACTGTAGAATAAGTCGGTAATGTAATGAAACGTGGAGAAGGTGAAAGAGGTGTGCAGACTTTCCGGCTTGACTTGTATGTATATTACCAAAATGAATACGACAACTCTGAACTGAATGTCCAAAGAAAAAACAACCACTGGCAATCGCAACAAACTGAATGGGATCTACATTGCCAATGCGAAGGTGCACATTCAGAATAAATAGCCAAATGCAAGAAAAACCTGTTGTTTTCGTGTGGTTGTTGTACGTGACAATATTTTTGCGATCTGAATTTTCGAAATGGTAAAATACGCTCATAGACAGAAGTAAAATTTTCGTTATTATATCATCTTTCTATTTTTATGCTCCTTGTCAGGAAAACTCCCACATCTGATTATGTAATGGTTTGGCTTTCAAACAAGTGGAAACGTGGGTCGGTGGTTAAAAAAAGGGCCGCCGGTTCCCTGAACCAGCTCCAGCATCATGGTTTAATCTGCGTCTAGAAAACCACAGAGAAGAACTGCAAATGCCACGCTGAATTCTCTCCTTACTTCAGTGCTTGTGTTTCCTCGGATGAGACCACTGGCTCCTTCTTCTTCTCTATCTGAGGGTTAAAAAAATTTTTTTTACCCACATACCCACACAACTTTACATTAAGAAACGAATTATGCACCTTCAATGGACCACGTTAAACCATATGTCAACTCCAAACCCTATTAGGGATGTCAAAGCTTTACTCATACAATAACTTGAAATAGGGTGACATTTTAATTGTATTAGAGCAAGCTATTGATGTAAAAGGGATCATTTTTAAACAACCTCTTCCCTAAGCTATTGTTATATGTTATCTGTGTGCTGGCAAGGTTTTATACTTGGTGGAATATCCCATGAATAAGTATTAGCCGTTGACTTAATGGACTTATGCGTATGCTTTATAAGGGAATCGGTCTGTACTGTACGAGTGAAAGATGCATTGCACTGGCATGACGTATTGAAAGTGATTTGAATACATTACCTCTCCCAGCATGCTCAGCGCCACATTGATGGTAGCTAGCAGAGTTCCGAACGACGGAGCGACATCCGAATCAAAGGCTGCCGTCGTGAAACTTAACACAAACAGAGTCCTGTACTCGGCGAGGTCCATAGACTGACACACACACACACACACAGAGAGGTCGTTAAAAAAGCATCTGTACTTTAAGATAGGGTAAATAATTAGATTGCTGACTAAATATTGATAATCAACTATACACACACACAGTACAAATAACTGTACGTTATAAAAAAAACGTTTTATGCCAAATGGTAGACTTATGACAAAAGCTGGAGTTACACATTATAAGACTCTTATGAACAGTCAACAGTTTTACATCTGTATAATATCATAGGCAAAAAACAACTGACTATAGCCGAGGCAAATTTTTTCTCTCGTACAGTAGGGTCCAAAAGTCTGAGTCCACTATCGAGAAGCTTTTCATTGTATGATACTCCTCCAACAAGATCTCATCAGCCTTTGCAAGTCCAGAAAAGTGTTCTTACTGACTGAAAGCATGAGGCAAGGTGACACAGAGGGCCATACTGAGAGTCAATATCATGTGTTAGCTGTTAAGAGATGATGACGTTTAACGTTGCGTGTTAGGAGTGTATATAAATTATATGGCATTACAACTTAAAATGATTCAAATCGTGTGTGAACGGGATATTCGGTTTTCAATTTTATGCAAGGATTATGCAAGAAAAAATAAATAAATAATCAGATTTTAATAACTGCTTAAATAAAAAACCAGCTGTTTGTAGTGGCCTTTGACTTTTGGACCCTACTGTATATAATTCATGTCTTTTGTTGAATAGCCTTAAGCCAGTCATAAAACCATTCTCTTGCTTCCTAATTAACGTGTGCGCGCACGTGTGTGTGTGTGTGTACCTGGTCCAGCAGGATTTGGCAGCAGTCTGGTGTAAAGTGCTGTAAGGTCGCCAGTGTTTTGCTGAGAATCTTCAGAAGGCTGCACTGCACCGCCTGCAGAGCTTTGGACTCCACCTCCTCTCGCTCGCCAACCAATGGCTGCTCTTTAGAGACGGGCTGTAGCCCATGCTGTGGGCGGGGCCTCTGGGGTAGCGCCTCCCCATTTTTTGCCTGCGAAGACAGCTTAAGGTTCAGAAAACAAAAGTAGCTCGGACTTTGATACGATTATTTCACACTGCATGCGTGCGTGCGTGCGTGTGTGTGTGTCTCACCTGGAGGTAGTGGTGTAACATTTTCTTGCTGTGCAAAAGATATGTACATGTCTGACACAGGTAACATAGGTTCACCTGCAAAACAAACAAAAGCACTCTGAATAGTACTGGGTGGCTGACAAGTGTGTGTGCACTCATGGATGTGTGTGTTTGCATGTTTGTGTATGGGTATCTAATGTATACATGCGTGTGCGTTTTATTGTGTTATGTTAATGTGCATGTGTGTACCTCCATGTCTCGGAACAGCTTTGAAAGCGCAACCCTACAGAAACTGGAAAGCTGCGTCTGTGTGTGTATACACATACCTGCACGTCTCTGAGCAGCTGTGGCAGGTGGAAGTGCCACTCTTTACAGAAGCTGGATAGCTGCAGCAGGAAACCCACAGTGTGATCGGCCTCATCCAAACACGCTAGAGATTGTACTGTACGCACTGCGCTTAGACACTGAAACACACACACACACACATTAACGTACTGCATACTGCAACATCTTCACTACATTCAGACACTTGATTTTAGTCATGCGTTCAGTTTATGGTGCTGAGACTGAAATAAAGTGCCTCATTTTCCACACAAGTCGTCGCTGGAGTACATCACAACGTAGGCAAGCCAGAGACACGACGGCGGGAAGACAGCAATCGTTGGTCTAAAATGTGTAACGATGTGCGAACAGGGAGACCAGAAGCTGAATTGTTTGCATGAAAGTCAACGGAGGAGATGCGCGTTAGCATTTTGTATTTTGTTTTAGCATTTGTGGACAAAGTTCAAATGAATCTTAAATGATTAACTTGCTGGTAATATTTAAATACGCATTTCATCCCATTTCAGTTCTACAGCAAGCCATGACGTGCCTACTAGGAAGACCAACAAATCAAATCAAACTCCACGAAGCTCATCTCAAAATGTCAAAGCGGATGCAAACACGACCATGAACCACTCTCATCGCAAGTTTGGGTTGAACCAAAAATCCAAACTAGTTGATGAGCACGAACGGTCATATCGAATAGCAAAGGACACGCCACTGTGGTCAGTTTGATCTGCTTAAAGCTGATCAAATCAGCTGTTCTCACACGTTTGTGTTGGCATGGGTGTGTTCGTTGGGACATTTTAGATTGCTGGTTATTGTTCAAATGGTTAATCATGCTAAGCTTATTATGGTTATTACCTTTGAATTTCATTTGGGGAAAAAATGTGCTACTGTGTGTGTGAGTGTGTGTGTGTGTGTGTGTGTGTGTGTGTGTGTGTGTGTGTGTGTGTGGTGCTTATGGTAACGAGCTCTGAGGATGGGAGTGTGTGCTGAAGTGGCCCTAATGGCCTCCAGCATTCACCCATGACAGGTTAAACTCTTAATGATGGCCTTTATGACACGCAGACACTCGTAGGGGGGAGAAACACAGCACCTGTTAAATGAAACCCCCTACACACACACATACACACATACACACACACATACACACACACACACACATAGGGCGTAATGGGGAGAAAGTACTACACTGTGCAGAATGGGGCAGGAATTTTGAGGGACCCTCTGAGAGGCACCACTGGAAGCTGGGGGCATGAACCCTTTTAGATGTACATTAAGGCCTTTCCTTTGTCATTTGATGTCATTTTTAACAGTAACTTCAAGCCTCATATGTCCGCCGATTCAGCACAACCTTTGCTAAAGACATATGCTGCTCAGTAAACATTCATGTACATTACAGTAGGAGATATTACAAAAAAAACCCAGAGCTTATTTATAGAATTAGTTCACATATATTTTCTGTTTTCATATTTTGTGTCTAATCCATCACTCTGTACGTTGCCAACAAAGATGGTGGATGAAAACTGATCTAAATACAAATCAATAGCGCAAGCAGTACAGCTGGCAGGAGGACAAACTGTCCTTTTCTCCTACTAAATCCAGATCAAACAGAAATAAACTGCCTCAGCACTGTATCTGGCATCTAGCATTGCAAATGTTATGAACAACGGCTAAGAATCGTGGCGTCATGATTCACAGCGACTTAACATCTGAAACAGTTGCTAGAACATTCTTCTTCCATCTCTGGAATATTACCATATAAGATGAAGGAAATGGCTGACATTGACAAACCAGAGCTTCCTAGCCCAGCATTGCTTCATGGCAAAAAAAAGCATCCTCTTTCCAAGGATGGTGACAACAAAGATAACATGGAATTTTGTCCCTCCAGTCTGATAGGGCTAAAGCACAAAGACTTATAGGTGTGTGCGTGTAGAGACCCTGACATGCCCAGTGTTTATTAGGGCAAATTGAATACAGAAAAAAAGATGGGGTTGGACGGGAATAAAACAAGTGATAAAAAGGAGTGTGAGTAATACACACACACTCGTGTACTCCCTCAGATCATCAGGCATGCAGAACATTGATAGGTCTCATTAATGTTTTAAGCTTAATAACTCACTTCTCACCCACGCACTCACAAACACAACCATATGTTCACCTTCACGTCTCTATTCGGACTCCCTGCAGACTCCCGTCACGACATCGACTCATTATTTCTCACTTTTGCCTGAACGCTGTCACCATATTGTCATCTGTAAGATGCAGAAGGAGAGCTGACAGAGTAACTTGGATTAGGGCGTGGTTCCTTTGCATATTTCACAGTGTGTCCATGTTCAATTTAGTTTCCTGATTTCTCTATATCAGGTCTGTTGTATTAGGTGTTTTTTGAACGTATTTAACTTATTATTGCTGGTAACCAGTCGCTCCAGTTGAATTTAAGTCGCAATTAAGTTCAAATTGCCACTATGTTTGAGTTTACTACTTATGAACTACCAAAAAATGTAAATGGTTGCAGCAAGTAACATAGTTTCAATGTGGCCTTAACTTAGAACAACAAACTTACACTCTATTTATTAACGTTCGCCATGAAAAATCCACTACCACATAATGTCGCATTTTTATGTTGTTCAGACTATTTAAATACAGATTTCATTTGCAGCCGCGTCACTATTGTTCCATGCAATGTTTCGTTTAAATTTGTTGCAAAAGACCAAGTTTAAGCACCTCCAGACTAAAAAATCCCAGTCAACAGAACAGAACAAACTCACATCAAGTATAAAATAGAAAAGATAAATACTTTGAGTACATAACATTATTGTAAAGCTCAATCCATTTGAATTTGTTCATTTATTTACTGTTGAATCATGACTAATTCAACACACATACAGTACTGTGCAAAAGTCAGAGAGCCCCCTTTTGTTTATTCAGTTTTCAGTCAGATGGCCATTCAGTACTTATTGTTAATGATTTGGTGGTAAACAATAATGATGGAAAATGTTACGAAGAGCTAGTGCATTCATTTCATTTTCAGTCGCATTATTACTGCAGTGGTGGCAGGTCGCTGGGCTACAGATCAGAAGGTCATGGGTTCATGCCCCAGCACCGCTGAGCTGCCACTGTTGGGCCCTTGAGCAAGGCCCTTAACCTTCTCTGCTCCAGGGGCGCTGTATCATGTCTAACCCCAGCTTACTACCAAAGCTAGGATATGCGAAGAAAAGAATATCACAGTACTGTACTTGTATATGTGACAATAAAGGCAGTCTTTCTAGTCTTATTACCTTTTGTTTTATCACTTATTTATGCAAATGAACTCCACTTGAAGCATGAAACAGCTGTAACGTACTGGTTTGATGAAATTGGATGAATGGAATTAGCGGCAGCATGAAACAAAAGTTCAATATTACACATTAAATATTTACAGATTTCATACTGCACTTAGTGTTGAAGACTTTTGATCTATAATTGCTTTACGCATTATTAGTTATGCTGCATCTAACTTCTCTTAATGTATGGTTTAGCAACTGGAGCAACTGGTTTCTGATCTCTCTTGCTTTCTCATCTTCTCTCGTTCTATCTTTGTCTTTCTCTCCAGTCGTCCTGGTATCCTGAACGCCGGTGAGGCGAGTTATCCTTGGCTAGCGGACTCATGGCCGGCCACCAGCATGCCTGTTAACAGCAGCTCTGGAGGACCCAGCGACCTCGGTAACTTCGGCCGTGGAGGTGATAAAATCATGCAAAACTTGTTTTAAAGACCATCATTTTTTTTCTATAATGAATAATATATTTCTTGACATAGCGGTTCCACAAACAAAACGTAATTAGACAACAAAAAATACACAGCGGCGCCTACACTTTATGAATATGCAAATTGGAGCTGATGTTGCATGGCCTGCATGTATTTTATGACTCAATAACCCTTTCCTGTCACATATTTCTTAAAGGGATGCGGCAAAACAGTGACAATTTTCGTACTCTGACCAATTCAATTACATTTTATGTGTATAGCATTTTTAACAATAGACATTGTCACAAAGCAGACCAGCCTGCACACTCAAATTTAATTCCCATGAATGGATTTAAATAAAAAACATAAAGTTTAATAAAGTTTCAATTCTTCAAAGCATTGTCTCTTTAAAGGTGAACTTTCAGCTCACCCATAAGAGACACCAGTGCACGCTGTGGTACTCTAGTGTGTTCTCTCTATAATCTCTACCCACGGGAAGACTCGGGTTCTGTCGCTTCCTCGAATAGCAAGATGCATACGGCCTGCTTTTGTTTGAATACACATTTATACATCACAGTGTTGAGACGGTCCCATCTAGCCACCCAGCGTGTGCTGTCAGACGGAGAGTAATGGAGAGCGCTCCGTCATTCCCTTATAGCTCAGACAGGAGAGAGAGAGAGAGAGAGACAGAGAGAGGGAGAGGGAGAGGGAAGGGTATGGAGAGAGTGTGGAAAAGAAACGATGGTCCCCGGATGGGCAACGAGTCGTGAAGGACAGGCGCAGCTTGAGTGGCACAGATGCGGACGCTTCCGCCGTGACTGTACATCATCTCCCCTTCAGTGGGCGTGCAGACACACACACACACACACACACACACACACACACATGCGCACACACATGCAGAGCTGTGAGCTGAAAGTACACACATGCAGAGTGGCATTGTTATTCCTCTTCTGCTAGGAAGCGAGTGAAAGCGGCGCATGAAAGCAAAGAGAAATAAAAGAATAAAATCAGAAAGAGAAATAAAGGATATAGGGGAGTGTCTGGTGGGAAAATGTGAGTAAGATGAATATTAGGTAACACTCTACTTAAGGTGTTCAAAAGGTTACATGACACCTGCCCTTCATGACAGCTAACAACTGACATAAACCTACATAGACATTTATAGAGGCTTATTCCAGCAGTCTGCTCTTGTAAGCTTTGATGTCAACTGAGATTTTTGTTGACATATGGTTGTGTTATAACAGTTTTCAGGCCGACTTACGTTAGAGCGTCATGACGACTTTATAACTAAATCTGAAATCCCAAGTGCCATTACCCGTCCTATATATCATCAGTTGTTATTAAGGGTTTATGTATGTGATATGTAGCCTTATGAACACTGCCCTTAAGTTAAGTGTTGCCATATATTGTGGTATCTGAAGTCAGAAGTGCCACTGTCCCTCCTACATCTTGTCACTTGACATGAAGGGTCTATGTATATGTCATGTAGCTCTAATAAAACTGCCCTTAAGTAAAGTGTTGCCTTATATTATGATATCTGAAATTATAAGTCCCACTAACCCTCTTACATCTTGTCCTGCTTATGCAGGTGTTACGTAGCCCTATGAACACTGTCCTTAACTCACATGGGCTTCAAACATCCACTTTCTTTCTTTCCCTTTTCATCCCTCTCTCACTCTTTCTCTCCTCCAGATGGGATGCCCACGGGCCAGGCCGATAAGACAGGTACCATGCTGTCCGACGGAGCCATCTACAGCAGCATCGACTTCACCACTAAATCGGGCTTTGGCAGCGCCAGCCCGGCGTCACAGGCCACACCATACGCCACCACGCAGATCCTCCACTCCAACAGCATCCACGAGCTGGCAGTGGATCTCCCCGATGCCCAGTGGAAGAGCTCACTTCAGGCCAAGCAGGAAATGGCCAACCTGGGCTACTCGCTGCCTGACAAGAACTCCTGCAACAACAGTGAGTGTGGCTGGGCACCGCGTGTGTGTGTGTGTGTGTGTGTGGAGGGGGGGATTAGGGTGCTAGTGTGTTAAATTTTGTGTTGAGATATATGTGTGTGTGTATGTATGTTATGTGTAATGAGGCCAATATTTGAAATGAGGCCAGTTTTCCTCTCTGGAGATTACCTCCAATTTCAAGTTTAGCTGTTGTATCCATGCTACTTTGGAAGTGTGACAAATGAGCTTAATAAGGCTAACGTTTTGAAAACTAGTGAGGAAGAAATTGCTTTAGATTACAGTAAAGGATTTTTCCATTATTCACTAAATCAGTGGTTCCCAACCATGGTACTGGAGAAGCCCTGTCTTATGTATTTTGTTTGTTTTTCCTGCTCAAATATACTCGATCCGACTAATTGGCTACGTATCAGCCCTTCCTGAGTCAATGTGGGTGTGTAAGAGCAGGAAAAACACTAAAGGTGGGTTGCAGGGCTAATCAAGGATTTGTTTATCTAATTTAAATTTTTGTTTGAGTTTACTTCATTTTAAACATGGCTTAACAATTCAGCAATTAAAACTTGAACCTTGGATTAAAACCTTGACCTGATATGATGGTAAACAGCAACAATGGTGCTCTTACGATCGATCATTATTGATACTTTGGGGCGTTTTTTTCTTCACTTTTGAGTGAATACTAGCATAAAGATTTTCCTTTTAGGAACTCTTTTTGTTTTCCACAATCAATCTAATGTGTGCTGCCATTTTGGAAATTTAAACCACTTGAGCTGATTAAAATGAATCCCTAACTAAAATTAAAATCTGAGTTTAAAGTAATGGAGCAGCAGGATTAAAGTTAATCCTGTTAAAGTTTACTATAAAATTAAAACCAGCATTAAATGATGGCTTAAATATAATCAAGTTTAAATGTTTGGTGCAACTGGAACAATAGATAAACTTTGATTTAATCCAGGTTAAAGCCTAATCTTTGGGACGATCCCATTTAAAAATGCAAAAATGGTTGTGAACAACTGCACTAAATTGTCTTTGAATTTAAGCAGTTTATTGTTTATCACGAAATAATTGAATATATTTGTATTGATATATATTATTTGTTTTAAAAATATTGATCAAGTTTTGTTTTTCTAACAAGATACAAAAATCAAATAACTTAATTTTCTTCTTTTTTTGCATATTTGATCATTTTATGCATAATAGAATGCTTAAATATGTTTAAATAATGTATTTAATTAAGTAGAATTATTTTATAGAAATTCTGGACACTGACTTCTCTCTGAATGAGATATCTAAAGATATCTTACAAAGGGTCTTACACGTCTTAAAGGTAATGTAAAAGGGAAATTTATTAAGGGAAAATTAGTAAATGTTTCATCCACATAATTAAAGCAGAGAGCTGAATGAGTGTGTGTGTGTGTGTGTGGAGCACTGGGCTGTCGCTCTAACTGCACGTTCTGCATGCGCTTGTGCTTGTCTTGCCTTTCACCTGATGCCACTGTTTTTGACCTTCGACCCCACTAGCACTCCTTTTCATTCCCGACTACCGATTGACTGACGGATTGTCTAATAGAATGCCGCACAACCAATCACAGGATTTCAGCACCACCAGTTCCCACAATAGTTCAGAGCGGAGCGGCAGTCTGTCAGGTTGGTATCTCACTGGCTCAGGGTCCACGCTCCCCTCCACCTTCTTCCTCCTCCTGCTCCACCATAACTGCTCTACCATCTTCATCTCCTTCCCCCTACAGCAGGTCCACCTGCTTTTCACATTCATTCTAACATGTTCTCAGTGCGAGAGTTTTCTCTAGGTGGGTTTTTCCTTGCCATTTATACTGTGAGTCTCATCATGTGGGTGTGGGTGTGAAACCTGTGAGACTTAACTCCTGGCCATAATCAGGGGGGAAATATTATATCAGGTCATCTATAAACACATTGTATAGCTTAGGACCACGTTTATTTTTGCACTCTAGGAGAACTTGTACGTAAAGAATAAGGGAATGAAGTAGGAATGAAGGGGAAAGTAAGTGAGTAGGTAAGTAAGCAAATAAAAACGTAAGGAAGGTAAGAAGGAAGGTAGGAATGAGGGAAGGAAGGAAGTAATTAAGAAAAGAAGGAAGGAAGGAAGGAAGGAAGGAAGGAAGGAGAGTAGGAATGTAGGAAAGATGTAAGGAAGGAAAGACAGGAATTAAGGAAGGAAGGCAGGAAGGAAGGATGGATGGATGGAAGGAAGGAAGGAAGAACGTAATTAAGGAAGGAAGGAAGGAAGGAAGTGACTGAGTAAGTAAGGAAGGAAAAAAGGACCGAAGGAAGGATGAATGGAAGGAAGAACGTAATTAAGGAAGAAAGGAAGTGAATGGGTAAGTAAGGAAGGAAAGAAGGACGGAAGGAAGGATGGATGGAAGGAAGAACGTAATTAAGGAAGAAAGGAAGTGAATGGGTAAGTAAGAAAGGATGGCATAAAGGAAGGATGGATGGAAGGAAGGAAGGTAGGAAGTAATTAATGAAGGAAAGTGAATGGATAAGTAATTAAATAAATAAGGAAGGAATGACAGAAGGAAGGAATGAAGAAAGATAAACGAAGGAAGGAAGAAAGGAAAAGAGGGAGTATGAGTAAGTAAGTAAGTAAATAAGGAAGGAAATATTCATGATAAAGCACATTAATGAAATAATCTACAATCATAAATGATTTAACTATAAATATGTGAAAGTTGCATCTGCAAAAGAACAAAGAATAGGCCTGGCTAAACATGTATGATTGTAATATGTAATATGACAGTGGGAAAAAATAAGTAATTGACACGCCCATCTTTAACACAAAGACTAAAAACATACTAGACACAAGACAGATATGTTTAGGACAAAAAAATGACATTTACCAATTGGTTAACTTCTGGCTGACTGATATATTGATTAAACAACGGTCAAATGATTTATTAATCAATGCATTGATTGATTAACTGCCTGCATGCTTCATTGCCCAAATGAGCCGAGCACTGAACGGAGTTTGTACTAACACTGTCCTCTGCTTTAACCAATGATCCTTTTGCACCGTCCACCAATATACACCATGCACATGGACTCAGTAAGAGCTGCTTTAATGGATTTCATTTTATTCCCTGTACCCAAAATGTAGCCGTTTAGCCGAGACATGTTTAGTGTCTGAAGTTTGCTTCATTATTTTGTATAATCTCACTAAAAAGCTTTTGTGTAAATACATGGTCGAATCTTGATATACTTGCTTCAAACGACATCATTAATAAAAGCAATCTCTTTTTTTTTTATTAACAATTTTGTTAAATAGCAGGGATGGTCTGCAATTATAAATTTAAGCTTTCAGGTATAATTCTCCCTACAAACTTTGGGAGGGGGGGCTTAGGGAGACGAAGTGATACCAAATGGCGATAAAAAATAAATGATTCCGGTTGTCCAAGATGGCCGCCCTCATAACGTTCCAGCGTTCAGCTCATTGGGAAGTTTTGTTCATGTTTATTGTTGACAGTAAGTCCCCAGTTTGAGGAAGAGATTTACACAAAAGAGTTTGGGTGAGATAGACTTCCATTACTTGTTAGCTACATTAGTCTTGTAGCTCAAGTGCAAAATGAAAGAAGCAAATGTCAGACACCAAACAAGTAAAAGTTGTGTAAATTAACTTTTTTTTTGCCAAACCGTTTCTTTAACCTTTACACAGTGTCTTAATATTTCCTGTGGAAATCGTACCTCGTGAATTTCAGTACCTATGAGCCTAAGTTTCAAGAAAACCCTTTTCAGACCACCCATGCACACAAACACGAACACACTAAAGTCACATTGACTATCCATCTCTGTCCTCTTCCTTAAATTGTTACTCCCGGCAATAAAACTCATGTACTGAATATTACAATGTCATTTATAGGATGCAAAGATGACATCTCGTCCCTTCATTAAGTGAAACCCCAAGCCAGGACTTTAACTGTGCTGTAATCGGAGGAAGAGGCAGATATTAAAGTCAGACATGGTGCGATCGTATAGCATCTGCCCCAATCAGGACTCGAGGGTGGATTTAGATGAGACATATTCCAGCCACTCCAGTGAAATAGGTGCATTTATCTTCATTACTAGGAAAGGCAAAACTGACAAAACTCGAATCTGAACCTGAATGACTTAACTCAGTGGACCAGTTTGGATAATTCCATGATATGCAGCACGTCATGAATAACTATCATCTAAATGTAGCGGAACATTTGTTATAACATGCGTCTTTTTACCATGATGTCTTTATCTTGCGCCCTAGTGTTATTTTCCAAGATAAATGTTGTTATGTGAAATTAGATGGAAAGGAATCACAAAATGTAGTGCTGTATACCATTACACACAATATTATTGAACGCACTTATGCCTCGGGAGAACCAATTTGGTTCGTTTACTATGGAAGTGTGAGCAGAACAGATATGTCGTACCCATGTTTTAGGGAACGCATTAGAGAGCGAGAGAGCGAGAGAGAGAGAGAGAGAGAGAGAGAGAGAGAGAGAGAGCTATAGGGTTGAAAATGACAAGATGGAGAGGATAGCAGAGGCATGCATTTGCATTAACAAAGAGCGAGGCCATAGGGCAAGTTGCTCTTGATTGTTTCCCAAGCTAACATGTGCACTCAATTTGTACACCCCGGGATATTTTACCTCACTATCTCAAATAATTAGGAGATATGTGGCATTACAAACTCCTACCGATTAGAATTTTAATTGCAGAGGCCTCGTGCCAGCGAATTACATTTCGATAAGAAAGAGTACTGCAGTGCGGAGAGAGTGATGTCAGAAGTAAGCCTTTTTTAGGCTGAAAAAATTCAGCAGTAGTTGTAATAAATATTTTAAAAGCAATTCAATTGTTTTAAATCTTAGCGGTAACCCTTCCTTTTACAGTCCCCTAAGTTCTAGTTATTTTATAAATCGGATAAGTGTGTGGTGTGAGCTTTATTTGGGCTTTTTTGAAACACTTCAACATTTTTCGTAGTGGGGGTTAACGCACAGGAAGTCAGAGTTCAAAGATCCATTAATAAACACAGAGGAAATAGGCGCAAACTAGGAAACACTCGAAAGACTCGAGATACTAGAGAACAAGGGTCAGAAATGCACAACACTAAATACACACTATAATATACGCAACTTGACAAGAAACAGCATTGTATAAATACTCAAACGAATTAGAGGGTAATGAGGAACAGGTGCACACAATTAGGGAAACACAACAATGACAGGACCAAAAACAGAGACCAAAACAAAAAGCACATGGCTTTCGTCGCTCATGGGAACCGCGACGCAAAAGACCATGATTGCGTGACAGCATGTTTCAACTTAATTCATAATTGAAAAAATTATTTGGAATAACAACGCAATATTTTATTATTATTTTATCTTATTATATCTTGCCTTTAATAGCTAGAACATGTCCGGCATTTTAGTGGAATTTAGGTCAAATGTCTTGGCATGTACCATCTTTTTAAACCAAAATAATTAACCAATTCCTTTGTACCGCACGCTTACCTTCTAATATAAATTTCATTCAAGTTGTAAAAAAAAAGGTACAAACACATTTGTATTTTTTCATACGATTTGAGTTGTGCAAATTGTTATACATTTGCA
Organism: Olivaichthys viedmensis; assembly: GCA_028565825.1. NCBI lineage: Eukaryota > Metazoa > Chordata > Actinopteri > Siluriformes > Diplomystidae > Olivaichthys > Olivaichthys viedmensis. Next base: position 18,787,653 of record JAOUQW010000047.1, on the reverse strand, counting down.
AATGTGAGACCGTGTTGGTCCGGCATTTTTTTTTGTTAAAACATATTTGTACTTACCATCTTTTTACCCCAAAATAATTACCTAGAGTTTGTACCACACACTTACTAAGTTAATACCTAGAATTTAGGGCAGGGTGAGGAAAAGGTAAGCATTCATAAATAGCAATGGTACTTTTTCTAAAGGCAGGAAACTCAGTAAGTAGGACACAGAATTGAAAGTGTGAGTCATGACTATTTGAAAGGAACAGGAAAGGGGGTGAATAAAAGCAAGTGAAAGAGAAAGTTGGAAAAAAAGGCCTGAATATGTGAGGGATGGTGAAAACTCAGATGTCGGAGCTGCTGAATAGACCAGATGAATATGTGGCATGTGTGTGTGTGCTATTAAGATTCAAGTCCTTCCTTGAAATGCATGAAATTCACAGTTAAAACGATTCAGATTCACAATTTAACTCAGAAATGCCAGTGGCATTTTTCACAGAGCGCTTGTGTTTTGACACATTGTACACCTCAGTTCAACTCGACTTGCTCGCACCAAACTAAAGATCTGTCCTTCATTTCCAAACACAGCTTTGAATTGCAGCCTGGTATCTGGCATCGAGACGGCTTGGTCATTTCACTCCCTGCCAGCACCTCCCCCCCCCCTTCTTCATTCAAATGGCTGTAATTTCAGGAGGGGGCCAAGCTCCTCAGCGGTGTGCCGTTTGCAATATTGATGCTCTCTCTTCAACAGATAGAGCGAGAGAGACCGAGAGAGACATGGAGAAAGAGAGGAAGTGAGACGGGGATTGAGTGATCACGCCATCTCTCCATTTATTGTTCCGAGGCCAAAGTGTCGCCCAGAGGAACGATTAGGAAACCCAATTACTTCCCCTACTCCTCTTCCACCACGGCCACTCACTCCTCCGGCCTGTTGTTATTTTTTTATTACTCGAATGCTTTATTCATCTCCATTTGACACCTTAATCCGTCCGACTGAACCGTCTAACGCCTGTGGAACAATAGTGCTGCTCCATCAGTGACGAGTTCCTCGGACGGCATCGCTATCTAATAGGCGTGCCATAAATAAGCCGCTACATTACATGCTCCAGTTTTATCTCTCTTTCTACCTCTCTCGATTTCTTTCTCTCTGCTTAAACAGAAAGCAAAAAAACACAATTTCTTGTCATTGTACACAACATACAGGAATCAAAATCAGTTCGTTGAAGACTTTTGGAGTTAAAGTTTACAGCCAGGGTTTTGGCATCATATTAAATGTCGTGATGGTGCACACCGCAGGGCGCAGCGCCGTTTGAAACCGAACATTTTTAGCCAGCGAGAACAAATATAGACCCTTGGCAAGAAGAAAGGCAAAAGATGACAAATAGGATTCCAGACCGTTCTTGCGCTGCCAGTGAGCTTTTTTTGTTTTTTCTGTCCGCTTTGGATTTGGCTACGTCAGTGAAAGCTATTTTACGCTCAGCTAGAGCCACAGGAGGATCTGGAAACATGCAGAGTTAACCGGTCATGTGTAGTGCGCCAATGCCAGCATTTATAGTCTAATCTAATGAATCTTGCCACCTCTGTAGCCCGATGAAAGGCAACACACACACACACACACACACATCAACTCCAAGGCCAGATGTCCAGCAGCTTCATATTACAAGGCTTATTGTTCAGGTTCACTTTTTTGCCGTGATGGTTCACATTCATGTTCGGTAAGCCGCGTCTGTTATTAGTGTGAACATACACCTCTGTCTTGAAATGACCACGACGTCATGAAAATCAGTAACGTCACAACAAAAAAACTCATAATTGCTAAACAACTCATCATTGCAGGAGCAAAACACATGGACTAGCACCTAATCTGAAAAATGATTTTCTCTGCGGTTCGGCTGACGGCTTGACAGCAGACAGGAAGGCGAAAAAAGGCCAGATGAAGAGCTTTTACTGTTTTTACAGCTGTTACTGGCAATCCTCCATTTTTATTTTCATTAGCCATAGATCCTCGATGATGACGGCAGTGAGATGCTCGTGCAGAATGAAGTGTGATGTAAATAATTAAAAATTATAATACATTTAATTAATTACATGAATTTCGATCTGACCATTCTAATTGAAGTCACATGACACATTGCAGGTTTAAATCTGATTAAAAAATAAAAAATAAAAAGTTTAACCTCGCAACTTTAACCTCGCAATATAAACACACAGTAGCCTTATCATACAGTATGTTTCATTGCAGAGCTCTGAGAGCTTCAGTTCTTTGCTATAATCTAATCACAATGAGAACTGGATTATATGTGGAGTATTTTTGCCATTTTCACACTTGGTTCGAAATCTGAGTCTGCACCAAGGGTTGATTCTGGGCTCGTTGTTGGGTGGTGTGATAGGCCTGTCATTACAATATCTGCTTTTATGTTTTTGAATTTCCACGTTTATGTAATTATTGAACCTTGTGTTTCTGTGTTGTTTCTTTTTTCTCTTTTTCATCGTAAAACCAACGATGGAAAAAGGTACGGGCAAAGGGTTAACGCATGCAGAAAGTTATCTGACTCCAAATTATGGATGCCTAAATTATTAATGCATTCACTATGCTAGAAAGATTTCAGATTTGCTGGAGTGGGTGTACTCTCCAGCTCAGTGAAAGTTAATTAAAACGTGCGTAAACATCTTTACAAAGTTCCTTTTAGCCAAACTGGCCTGCTATGTCAGATGTTTACTGTTCGTTTATATATAGCCTGATGAAATGTGCACAGAAGGAAATGGACACTTCATAGGAAATTGGTTGTCGACTATATAGTAAACTATAAACTATAGCTGGTGCATTAATATTAGTTCAAGCATTCAGCAGAGTTAAGAGCCAATCTGTTAAACAAGTTTATTATTTAGCAAACAATGAAATTATTTATAATATTAGAAAAATGTACATATAATGAGAAATATATAATATATATAGAACACATATAATGCAAATAATCTAAATGCTAAAAGCGTCGCAGGAGGATGATGAAAAAGAACCCAAGCAATATGCAGTGGGAGGTTTGATGTTAAAATCCCCCCCAGAAAGTAAAATTTGCAGCATATTAGAAAAATAACAGTTTTTGTCCACCAATGGGATCAAAATGGTATGGTTTATGACAGGATACATAAGAGGCCTAATAAAGCAATAATTATCTGGCAATTTAACCTTTGAGTGAGACCACATTTGTAAATTAAGCTGTATGTTTCAATTAAAATCATAACACTATTCACCATGAAATATGCTATAAAACAAGACCAAACATGCCAGGAAAATATATTAACATGGCAGAAATTCAAATGATCAGTTTGCTGAATTCCAGGTGGAGGTCTGGCAGGTATGTTTAATTAACTGGTACGTTGATTGGCTCCTGCCAACAACATGGGCATTAAAACAATTTTTATTTGTAGGTGAGGCTCTATCAGAAAGTATTTAATATTTTATAGGAACAAAAATTTTCATATTTAGCTGTTCTACCTGTAAGGAGGAAAGGGAGTGGCAGGTCACAAGGTCATCATGTACAAGTTATATAAGGGTTATAAGAGGAGCCTCACAGCACTCGCTGTTGTACAGAGAACGACTAGACTGGAAAAAGTCAAGGCACAGGTAAGGACAAATAACCTTTAAAATAGTGACTCCAACAAAATCTCTATTCTTCAAATGTGTGTTCTTTGTTCCATCAGTTTTGAATTGAAACCTGCAGGCAGCATGAAGGAGTTGGTAAGTTTTATTTTTTTCTGAGCTCCACTGATACCCTGATGTAGGTGACTTCCATCTGCTTTGCCATCATTTTATAAATTAACTTTAGCTATTTTAGTTAATTTCGTTATAAGCTGTAATGCTTTTGTTTGGATTTTATTTATTGCTGGTGCAACCATGTTTGATATGTTATGTTTGTTATTTATAGCTATTTGTTATAAGGTTTTAAATTCTGACTCTGGCTTTTATTGCAGATCTTTTGTGTGATCTTGATTGCATCTGGTGAGTTCTATGAAACTATATGAAGATTATTTAATCACTGATAGCAAGTGTCCTTGAAATAATTCTATTTTGGTAACCTTTGAATTTTATATTTTGTGCTTTGCAGGAGTGTTGGCCCAAAAACAGATGCTTCCGCTAAATGAACATCAAATTCTTCCTTTAACCAGTAGTAAGATCCAAATAACACCTCTAACACCGCTAACACCTTAAACCACTTTGTGGAGACAGGCAGTCTAGGCTGAATTATAAAAGTGCCGTATTCAGAATTATGTTAAACGCGTGGTAAGACATTTATACCGAAATACTGAAAATACCGGAAAATCTTTTTTTCCGTGCTCAGGGAGGAGCTTGGCAGAGACAGAATCATAATCGGAGAGATTGCTTATCTCCTTACCTTAACCTGCCACTGTTGGGCCCTTAAACTTCTCTGCTCCAGGGTCACTGTATCATGACCCGTCGCTCTGGATAAGGGTGTCTGCTAACTGCTGTAAATGTTACATTACATACATTAAAATATTATGAGCTCAATTTAGTATCTAGTGGCCACATTAAATTAAACTCTGAATACAATGCATAGTGCACAGTGAAGAGTTTAAAAAGCAAACACTCCTCATAAATCAGCTGTGTTGTGCTTTTAACCTTGAAGTTTGGCATAATGACAGTCTTTCTCTGTTTAGTATGTTACACTCAGTGGTTTGACCGTGACGACCCCAGTGGGAATGGAGATTATGAAACCCTGAACCTCCTGAGAACAGAATATCCAGGGACAATCTGCGCTAAACCTTTGTCCATTCAGGCAGAGTCTGTCTGTGGCAATAATGCTACAATCACTGGACAAGTGATTACATAGTGAGTTCGCTTTTAGAGAGTCTGTCGTTTTGTGTGCATTAATGTCTTGGTGTTGGTGGTGTAGATCATATTCTAAATATTGTGTCAGATTGAGTTGAGACATGATACAAATAATGCTCTAGTGTTAAGAATGGTCTTGAAAATGTTTTATTTAATTTTTTTCTGCCTTGGCTTCTTCCTCTCTTTCTATATGTGTCTCTTTGTCTCCTTGTCAGCAATGATCCAGTGAACGGCTTTGCCTGTGTGAATGCTCAGCAGACGAAGGGACAAATGTGCTTGGACTATAGGGTGCGCTTTGGATGCCCATGTGGTTGGGAGAGTCAATTACCAGGTAATAAACATACTCGACAGACCTCCACCTGGAATTCAGCAGTGATGACAGAGGTCCAGCACCACTGTCTGACAATTTGTTGTAACTACAATATTTAACCCTGATTCATGTTTTGGGCCACATAAATACACACAAAACACTACAGAATGCCATTTGAGGGCAAAAATAAATATATACAGTACATTTATTATAAATGATACATTGATTAAGCCTGTTGTTTATCTGTTCGCACTGAAGAAACATGGGCAAATTTTGAGATCCCAACTAGAATATTTTTCAGAACGGCATTTCAAGATGGACAGGAGGGTTGTGTGATCGACCATGTCAAAGGCTGTTGAGAGATCAAGAAGGATCACGACAGATGATAGTTTGGCGGATCTGGCCGAGTGAAGTTTCTCAAGTTTTTGTGGAGTGTGCCGCTTTGAAGCCAGACTGCTTAGGGTCCTGAAGGTTATTCTGGGTGAGAAAGTGAGACAATTGATTGTAAACAGCACGTTCAAGAACTTTAGAGAGAAAGGGGAGAAGTGATACCGGTCTGAGTTGTTGATGTCCATGATGTCTAGTGTGGGCTTTTTCAGAATGGATATCACCCTTGTCATCTTAAAGGCAATCGGTACATGACCAGATGTTGTGGAGCCATTCACGATGGAAGCAATAAAGGGGAGGAGGTCTTGAGGTGGTCTGGAGCATTGTCGATGGAATGGGATCCAGCGAACAAGTAGTGGAATTGCTGGACAAGAGAATCTGCAGAACCACCTCTGTAGTAAGATAAGAAAAGCATGTTAAGGAGATGGGAAGGAGAGACTGCAGTGTAGCAATATGGGTAGGCAGGGCAAAACTGGCCAGCAGGAGGAAAACCAGGAGCAAGACTTTGCAAAGTGTGTTTAGAATGTCTGCGTTATGTCCGGGTTATATAGGGTGATGTGTAATGGGGAACAGGTGTGCATGATTAGAAACTGAGTGATTGGGAACGAGGAAGTGGGTCAGGTGGTGTGTCATGTGATTCGGAGGGATTCTGGGAAATGTAGTTCTTGTTGCTGGTTGTCGCTGTGACGCTCACGCTTTCTGCCGCTGTCAGTACAAAATATTAGACTACTACTTCATCGTGCTGAAGATAGGATGTGCTGTATCAAGTGCTATTTTATAGGCTGGCAGACAAATAATGTGGTTTGAAGCCATACTTTTAAATTGAGATAAATATGCAATGATTGCTAATTAATGTGATGATCACCACTAGAACTATTCATGCAGCCTTAATATGGTCGCAATATATTAGACTATTATTAGATGTTTGCTTGAATCTTTGCTTTTTATTTAATTTGTATATCATTCATATCACCCCTTCTCCTACACCTATACTCAAGAAAAAATTGGCAACCTTGGAGGTGCATGCAGGTAATTTCAATAATCTGAATGGGCCGCCCAGAAAGTCAAGTTAAGCACCTGCTTAAGACGACTCTGAATACAGAGAACTTCCCCATAAATATTGACGTAACATTTGAACTTATGTCGCCAACTCTGAATACGATCCATAGTGCACAGCGAAGGGTTTGAAAAGCAAACACTCATCGTAAACTAGCTGTAATACTCTAAATCAGCAGTGTTTTGTTTTTAACTTTGAAGTTTGGCGTAATGACAGTCTTTCTCTGTGTTTAGTATGTTACACTCAGTGGTTTGACCGTGACGACCCCAGTGGGAATGGAGATTACGAACTCCTGAACCTCCTGAAAACAGAATATCCAAAGACAATCTGCCCTCAACCTTTGTCCATTCAGGCCCAGACTCTCTCTGGTGTCCCCGCTTCAAGCACAGGACGAGTGTTTGCATAGTGAGTTTACCTTTACAGAGTCTGTCATTTCGTGGATGTGTGCATTAACGTCTTGTTGGTGGTGGTATGGATCAAATTCTAAATGTCGTGTCAAAGGACGTTAACACATGATACTACGGCTGGCCCGAATAGCATTTTACAGGCTTTGAATACTCGTTCTCAAAACCACTCTTAAAAACAATCATATTTACGCTTCATAATGAACCATAACTTAAGTATGTTAGTTACTGCTGTTCAAAATATATCCAGTAAGTAGGCAGGCGGTTTTTACTCTCACGTGGAGCATTGTAGAGCATTCATTTCTGTTTTCATTCACAAGTTTAGTAAATATAACGTAAATATCTGTTATTGTGTGATATGTTATATGTGATGGTTGCAAACACGGGTGTAACTTTGTTTTAAAAAGTGCTGGGGACAGGAATGATGACAGGGCAAAAAAACTAAACGTTTTAGTCGTCTGTATGAAGCGTGACTCAGAGAAAAGATACGCATCCACTTTAACTAGCGTTTAAATCACACCAGCTTTTTAAACACCACCAGCTTTTTAAACACCTCCAGCTTTTTAAACACACCAGCTTTTTAAACACCTCCAGCTTTTTAAACACTCCAGCTTTTTAAACACTCCAGCTTTTTAAACACACCAGCTTTTTAAACACCTCCAGCTTTTTAAACACTCCAGCTTTTTAATCACACCAGCTTTTTAAACACCTCCAGCTTTTTAAACACACCAGCTTTTTAAACACCTCCAAACACCTCCAGCTTTTTAAACACACCAGCTTTTTAAACACCTCCAGCTTTTTAAACACACCAGCTTTTTAAACACCTCCAGCTTTTTAAAACACCTCCAGCTTTTTAAACACCTCCAGCTTTTTAAACACACCAGCTTTTTAAACACCCCCAGCTTTTTAAACACCTCCAGCTTTTTAAACACACCAGCTTTTTAAACACCTCCAGTTTTTTAAACACCTCCAGTTTTTTAAACACCTCCAGCTGTCACGGAATTATGGCTGATTTACAAGTCTTAGAAGAACATTTGTGGTTGCTATGGTATAAAGCTTCACTTTTATATTCGCATATGCAATGTCATGATGTAGTTTTCTGTAAATAAATTCATGATAAGATGAGGTGATCATATCGCCGTGGAAGCTGCTAGAAACTCGCTCGTGCCGTGTTAATATATAACTGTCTGGACGCAGATTTGATCATAGAGAAGATATTTTATTACAGACGCAACCCTGAGAAACACCCCGAACACAGTTTAAGTGATGTTTTTCGAAAGAGTCTGGATCAGTTTCTGTCGCGAGCTTTTATAGAAAAGATTTTTACATATGGGGACAAAATTGGTATATCGAAAAGCGGTGGGGACAAAACCGGTATATCGAAAAGCGGTGGGGACAAAACCGGTATATCGAAAAGCGGTGGGGACACGCCACCATCGTAAATCACGCCTATGCTTACAAACAGGAATAACTGCGAGAGCAGGCGGGAGTGGGATTAAAAAACAGTCCCGAGCACAAACTAAAACCAGAATTAAATACCAACATAACGAACGAATTCGGGCCAACACTACATGATACAAATAATGCTCTTGTGTTAAGAATGGTCTTGAAAATGTTTTATTTAATTTTTTTCTGCCTTGGCTTTTTCCTCTCTTTCTATCTCTGTCTCTTTGTCTCCTTGTCAGCAATGACCCAGTGAACGGCTTTGGCTGTGTGAATGCTCAGCAGATGAATGGACAAATGTGCTTGGACTACATGGTGCGCTTTGGATGCCCATGTTGTTGGCAGGAGCCAATCAGTGTACCAGGTAATAAACATACTCGACAGACCTCCACCTGGAATTCAGCAGGGATGACAGAAGTCCAGCACCACTGTCTGACAATTTGTTGTAACTACAATATTTAACCCTGATTCATGTTTTGGGCCACATAAATACACACAAAACACTACAGAATGCCATTTGAGGGCAAAAATAAATATATACAGTACATTTATTATAAATGATACATTGATTAAGCCTGTTGT